>VKOC01033965.1:0-12631 GCA_009364415.1 Spea multiplicata | reverse complement strand
TACTCCAGTGGCCTCCACAGTCACCAGATCTCAATCCAATAGAGCACCTTTGGGATGTGGTGGAACGGGAGGTTTGCATCATGGATGTGCAGCAGACAAATCTGCAGCAACTGTGTGAGCCATTTTGTCCATATGGACCAAAATCTCAGAGGAATGTTTCCAGCACCTTGTAGAAAGTATGCCACGAAGAATGAAGGCATTCCTGAAGGAAAAAGGTGGTCCAACCCGGTACTAGCAAGGTGTACCTAATAAAGTGGCCAGTAAGTGTATATCATAATGAACCTTTACAGAACTAAACACAGTAATATTCATATAAATTGCTGTACATTAAGAACCTTTATTGCGATATTTTACTTTAACAGCATGAAATAATTGTCAGACTAGATGGGCCGAATGGTTTAAGGTACTAATTATTACATCGATAAATTTAACTTTATCTCAAGTTGACTTTCACTTTTCATTCTAGGCTATATGGGTTTTCTCATGCGCAGCATCTTTCCTTCTGGATCTTGATTTAGGATTGCCCATAAGTTTAGCATTTGGATTGTTCACTGTTCTTTTACGTATTCAGTTGTAAGTATAACGTGCTTTCTGTATGATATAGCCTTACATATTATTTTTATCCTGTCAGGTTACTTATGAGAGAGAGATTGGTATCATGAAATATCTATGCATAGTACCATTCTAAACTACCTTCTCTGCTGTCTACTTTAGTGTCCCTGTCTCATTTTTTGCAGCTCCCTTCATCTCTTGCCTCTTCTTTCTTTTGTGTTCTTCCATTGGCCGCTTCTCCCTGCTATTTGCTCCATAATCCAGGCATCTTGGATCTGTTCCACAAAAAGGGCAAATTCTTTATGCACACCCTCTTCCTCAATTAGAGGACCGGGGAGATTGGTGGAAAGGTGTGTGCGCCATGATCCTGCCCATCGGCGTTTGTACTCCAGAGAAAGGGAGGTACAGAAACGCTTGTGTTTCTCTGCGATATTCTGGCCTTTTGGTGTAAAGGAGGAGCCACGGCGCACCATAATGGGGACAGTCTCTCCCCTTTTCCTCCAATTGGGGGAGAGGGTGTGTGGAGGCTACGCCCTTTTGCAAATCTGTTCCAGGTGGCCTAGTTGATAAAGTTGATAATGAGGAGACAGAAAGAAGCTAGAAGAACAACAAGATGCAAGACAAATAAGATGCTGCTGTATTTGTAGGTGCTCTCCATGATATACTTGAAAACAAGAGAAATCTCAGTATTCTTCCCGGTACAACATGTCCTCAATAAATAGAAAATACTGTGTTTTCCTATTTGATTTTTTGCAGTCCATCCTGCAGTTCCCTTGGCAATGTTCCTGGCACAGATCTCTATAAAGATCTGAAGAAATACAAAACCGTGCGTATGCAAAATGTTTATTTACTTTATAACCTATTATTAAAGCTCAATGCATATTTCATGTAATGGCACAAAGATAAACAGAGTCTTCTATGTACTCCAGGAAAAACATATCATCAAATTCATATTTCACTTTGTATAGAGGTACTTGCGAATATCTTTTAACAATAGGCTGTACAGAACTGAAAAAGACATGTCACTAGTAAATCTAAAAGAGAACTGCTAACAAATGCTTAAACTGAACAGTAAAAATTAACCAAAAGAGAGATTTAAATAAAAACGGTGTTTAATTTGGCTACAAGACGACAAGAAGAGGCTACTAAGCTCTGTGTTATCACTTGAGGTAAACTGAAAAGCACCTCTAGCCATCCTCTGAAACTGTAAGAAATTAATCTTAGTGAGCCCTTAGACTTCCTTGATATTATTATGTCGATAACATGACAAATAAAGGAAGTCTACTTTAGACTACTTTAGATATCTAAATGCTTGGACACCGGCAACCCCAAAGTGTGTTTCACTAAATACAAGATAGCCTAGTTTAGCACAATTTTTATCTACAATGGAATCTTTTAGTTGTTGCTTTTAGGTGTAAGAACTAATAAAAGTTGAGTTTTATATTAACCAGGGATATTTCTTTTGTAGTTCTACACAGCTAATGAATAAGCTTTCCTTTTCTCTGATCCTTTGACTTTAAAAGTTGTTTTAACCACTGTCCTTCTTTTACAGGCAGTGGAACCCAATGGAATTAAAATTATTCGATTTTCCAGTAGTATTTTCTATGGCAATGTTGAAAGCTTCAAAAATGGAATAAGGTCTTTAGTGAGTGTATATATATATATATATGTTTATTCAATTCAGAGGTGTCTATGATAAAAAAAATTATAATTTTCACGTAAGTGAACTCATCCTGATGCTCATATTCCAAGTTTTAACCAGGCCTTTTAATTAGGTGACATATGAATAAAACCAATAGATAAGCTTACTAGATGTAACCGGTATTGTACAGTTTACGTTTTAATACAATTTACAAAAATTGTAAATTGGGATTATAAGGTTAAACAAATCGCCAGCTGAAATAATGCATACATCTTTAGGAGTTCAGCAAGGGACCAATGAGCAAATTTTAAGGTTCTCACGTACCTTCACAGAGAGTTACATTTTTAAATCCAAAATCTTAGAAGAACATATTATTATGAAGCAATAGAAACTAGAGGCTTTGAGACTTGTGTAAAATTAGGTATAAAAGGCAGTGACATAAAATTAATCATGATGTCCCATATACTGTTCACAGGTTGGATGTGATGCAGTTAGAATATTTAACAAGAGAGCCAAAGCTGAGCAAAAGCTAAACAAACGTATCAAGAAAAGACAAGTAACGCAGGTGATATTTTTTGTGTATTGTTTTAATTTTATGCAAAAATGTTTTTTCCAGAAATGTTAAACCAAGCAATGTTTGAATCCATAAATGCACATATGGTTAGGAAACATATGCAGGTACTTCAAATAGTTGTAAATGCATTTACCTGAGAGATGTGGTGGATTTTACATCATTTTGTTTTCTAATGGTGTCATATTTGCAGAGTATGGGCAATACTAGCTTGAGAGGACACCAGAAATGCTCTATACAAAGTCTGAGTATTGTCACAGATAGAGACACATTTTGCTATTTCTGTGAGGATGTTTGATCTGTTGCGCAAATATATATGCGATGTTCTATAGTTCAAGATGCTTCCAAATTGTGAGAACAAGATTCATTAATAGCAGAGGATCATGGGTAGTGTGACAAACCCTGTAGCGTGAGGCCATAAATGTCAAATTTAGGGATCTTCAGCACAGTCCTTTATGGCAATAAGGCTCAGGAACACTGACTTGTAGCAAACAGTGCTTTATTGTCGACTGCTCAAACGAAACACCCCAAAACAAAATCATAAAAGAAACAACCTAGCTCCCAATTGGAACCCTCTCTAAATATACTATGCTGGCCCAGACTGACCAGCCTAAACACCCACTAACTAGACCTCTCAGCCAGACCCAGCTAAGCCAGACTCTGGAAAACCTCCCCCAGACAGCACACAAATGTCAAGGAAGGTATTGCCTCACTTGGCTCAGGGATTGTCTTCTTCAGGGCCTCTTCTTGCCCTGGGAGCTCAGGGAAACTTCCTCTTCCCACAATAGTCCTACTGATCTCACGCTCCAGGGGGTTTTAATGCCCAGCACTTGTGCCTGATGCAGGCTCCATAGGAATCCTGGACTGGATCCTGGAGACCTCTAGCCTCTTGTAATAGCCGGCATGGATTTTCTACTGGAAGGAGAATGGAGCATTATCCCACCCTGCTCTCCAATTGCTCCACCCCAGTAAGTAAACATCACGAAGTCACAGGCCCTTCCATTGTATATCTCTCACACCGAGTTGGAGTTGGAATTCCTACTTAAAATATTCAGGAATACAAATTCCCAAAGACATGGACCAAATTCATGAACTAAATTTTACTAAATTGTTAAAAAAACTAAAATAAGACATACAGACATGGTCGAAACAATAGTTTACATGGACTAGTAGAATAGCAGTCATAAAGATGGTGGTGCTACTAAAATTCCCTCTACATTTTTTGGGCGATCCCATTAAAATACCTAAATAACTAAATTGCTAATTACATCACTACAAAAATGTATTTCAGCCTTTATAGCTAAAAAATATGAAATCTAGATTGTCAAACATCATTCTCCAAAGACCAACCAATGGTAGAGGAACGGGAATTCCTGATTCTGTTTCTTGTATCACAAAGCAGCACTCCTAGTCCAATCTTTACTGTGTCATTCTAGACCAAAATATTTTGCTTGGTTGCACATCAAGAATTAAATAATTTCCCCAATAATGGGGGTTCCCCAGAAGCTACGTCCACAAACCAATAACATGCAGCCAACCTCCCGAGTGTCATTAAATATTTGTGACACCTATATTAAATATCATTCAAATAGACTATTTGTGACATCTCCCCCTCAACACTGGTTTTGCAGATTCCAGATTTATGCATGGCAAGCAAACTGTCCATAGCTTGAAAGTGGAAAAAATGTGAAGCTCCTACGATCCAAGAGATTATGGATCTATTATATTATATATATATATATAATTATATATATATATATATGCATTTCTGAGTAAACCTTACCTAAATGCTCTGTGTATGGGGGCTCCTTAAAATGTATTTGTACACCATAAGTTAAATAATATGTGTGGGTTTAATGATCCCATGGAAAGTCCAAATTAAACATAATATTAATTATAATAACTCTTTGAAGCTGTTCTCTCATTTTTATTCATGTTTATACATCCTTATACATACGCTTCTTCCACACACTCACATTATATCTTCTTTCACATGCCTTCAGAGTTCATTAAGGAACTGAAAAAGTTATACAAAATGTTAAGCTAAATTGTAAACTTGTAACTTGTGGAAACATTATTATATGCAACGTATAGAAATAAAAAATTTTGAAAAATAATATTATGACAGGTAAAAACGCTGACATAATCACAATTTGTTTCAAACTTTTTAGAATGGGGTTATAAGTGATAATATATCTGCTGATGACGAAGATGACTTGGAGTCACATGTGGCTTTAAAAGTCCATGAAGAGGTAGTGAGACATGACCTACAGATGAAAGAAGATTTACCCGTTAGTGCATCTGTTCCAAAAGTCTCACTTCACAGCATCATATTTGATTTCAGCCAAGTAACATTCCTTGATGTGGTAGCAGTGGATGCCCTGAAAATGGTAAGTGCAGAAACTGACCAAAAACATAAAATGTTTACCTCAGATATTAATAGCCTGTGAGACAGCTCTATTGATATTTCTCGCACAATATATTTAGTGGTTCATTTCATCATCATTCCCTCGTTTTATAATCTGACCTCAAATAGAGGTCTGACTATAAGACTAACATCCAGATCCCCCGCAGCGCTCCAAGGGGACCTGGGTCCTCCTCTGTGGCAGCCGGTGGACGCCTGTGCGACCCGCGCAGACAACCTCTGCTGCTGCATGACATGACCTTCCGCTGCTCCGTCATAGAAGCCCTGGCGGAAGTGCCAGGCAGCAGCAGAGGTTGTCTACGCGCATCGCGCAGGCGTCGACTGGCTACCCCCACTAGACACAAGGGAGTCTGGAGCACGGGGGCAAGTCTGGGGATGTATTGGTAAATCTGGGGGGGCAGAGTGGCAAATAAGAGGGGCATAAGGCATATCTGGTGGGCAGAGTGGTATATCTGGGAGGCAGAGTGGCAAGCGGTCAGATGTGCATAACTGGGGGGGACAGGTTAGGTCAGATTGCATATCAGGGGGGCAGAGTGGCTATCTGGGAGGCAGAGTGGCATATGGGGTAAAGGCATATCTGGGGTGGCAGAGTGGCATATAGGGGAGTATAAGGCATATCAGGGGGGCAGAGTGGATACTAGGACAGAGTGGCATATTGGGTAGTGGTAAGCCTGGGGTCAAACTGGGGGTAGCAAATAAAAGGAAATAAACATTTTTTTTCAGTTTTTATTTAATATGAACAAATAGTGTACATGTGAATAAATATTTACTAGTAAAACTTTTTTAGGTATTAAAACCTAGTTTGAGATATATTGTGTTTGGGTTCTTGTACCCTTAAAATATAGCTTTTATTATTATGCCATAGTAAAATAAGATAAAGAGTGATAAAGAGATAAAAGTGTTGTGTGCACAGAGTACAACGACACATGTTAATGTAAATTTTAAGTTTTTTATTCTGCATTTTGTTTTTAACACCCAGTCTGTTCATGAAATTATTTTAAATAAACGAAAAATTTGCATATTGTTTTTTTTTATTTGATTAATCAAAAAAATAATCGGCCAACTAATCGATTTTGAAAATAACCGTTGTTGCAGCCCTACTGACATGAATATGTCATAAGAGAAAAGGTGTATTAGTGCCCAGTAATTCATATTGATGCTGCATCAGTAAGTCATGATCATGGGGAAGGTCTTCAACAAAGTAAAACCTGAGGTGCTTATATTACTCACCATCGAGCTGAATCTGGCTTGTTCTAAACAAACAGATCCAGTGGTTCAATGAATGGCAGATAGTGTCCAAAATGGGTTTAACTTGCATGAGAAATAAAGTGCATGGAAAAATACATCTGATTTAGCTCTGAGATAAGATTACAGCTATCTGAATAAGAACGCTTTCATGTAATGATATGCTAATAGATATTTGGCCACTTCTATTTTTATGAGTGAAATATGTACTAATATGCAGTAATGTTATGGAGCATATAAATGCAAGGAGCTGGATTTGCATTCCATGGGCAAATTTTACCAAAAAAGTTATTCTCTTTCCAGATATTGAGAGAATTCAAGATGATTGATGTGAATGTCTACATTGCAGGATGTGATGGTAAGTGCTAATGGATGCCTTTCTTTTAACACAGAATGTTCAGGAGTCAGAATCCACATTTCACAAAAAATAGTAATTGTAAGACTAATGTACTTTCTATCAGTACATACCTTTTGCATGAGCAATTTTGTAACTGTTTTTTTTTATTCCTTATCCCCCTTTTTTGCAGATAATGTTTTTGAAAAACTAGAAGATTTTTCCTTCTTTGATAAAACTTTCAAACCAGACATTTGCTTTGTCAGCATTCATGACGCTGTGCTATATATTGAGGACTGCAGAGGGCTTAAAAATAATCGCCAGTTGCAGGATCAGGTAACGATGTGTATTTTTTTCTCAAGATTGTTTACTCCAATAAACAATCTTTTTTATTCGTCACACAGTTCACCAGCTTTTAGTCTGAGATGGCTTAGATTGAAATAGATACAATGTAGGCCTCTTGTTACATAGCAAAACCCATTCACGATATGCTTTGAAAATAAAATTTACCATTTTTGGATTGTTATATGAAAAAAAATTCCATGCTATTTTATAGTAAAGTGACTTGAACTGTGCAATAAAAAGGATAAGAAACTGGCATAAGGTAATCATATAAACCACAACCAGTAAGTTCTTTATTCAGTATTTATTCTAACCTCCTCATAGTAAAGGATATTTGTTCCATGTGTTAAACTAGACATATGTAATGGCTGGGACCCTTTTGGCTATAATTTAATATATCAATACATACTACAATGACCTTTGTTTTTGTAATTTCCAAGGAATAAAGAATGCCAATGTTAGAACCTGAATAACGGATGCTGATGTTCTGCAGAGAAATCTTCTGCATTTTCAAGCCATAATTACCTCAAGAACCATCATGAAATGCCTACAGTTATTTGGAATCCAAGCATCTTCCATTTACTAAACATTCGTTAAAAAACTATTAAAACCATTATGTGTCGATTCACTTATTTAAATTTAAAGATATTTTGTATATACTTAGGTTACATACAATACTATTGATCCTAGCATATCAAAGGATATATGAATATACTTACAGATATACTTAATGTGAATATATATATATATATAATATATGTGAAGAAAGGGGGCACAGCAGTGTTTTTTTTACGTAGAAAAGGCCTTGTGTGCACTTTTTCTTCTCTATGAATGGTCTTGGTTTGTCCCCTTCAGGTTATCAAGACATTTTGGACAATGCTATGCTTCCACCTGGGAAGGCCCTTTTCTATTCCAGCATGAATGTGCACCATTGCACAAAGCAAGGTCTATAAACACACGGTGGGATGAGTTTGGTGTGAAAGAACTTGACTGGTCCGCACAGAGCCCTGACCTCGACCCCAATGAACACCTTTGGGATAAACTAGAATAGAGATTGTGAGCCAGACCTTCTCGGCCAACATCAGTGCCTGACCTTACAAATGCTCTACTGGATGAATGGGCAAAAATTCACACAGACACACTCCAAAACGTGATTCATCAGACTAGACAACCTTCTTCTCCGTGGTCCAGTTCTTATGCTCATGTGCCTATTGTAGGCACTTTTTGGCAAAGGACAGGGGTCAGCATGGGCACCCTGACTGGTCTGCAACTATGCAAACCCAAACTACGATGCACTGTGTGTTCTGACAACTTTCTATCAGAACCAACATTACCTTTTTCAGCAAAGTCAGCTAGAGTAGCTTGTCAGATTTGACCACACGGACCAGCCTTCAAACCCCTCCCCTCATGTGCATCAATGAGCCTTGGCTGCACATCGGCAAAATGTCCTGTATTATTTTAGCTTAGCAGTGAAAGCTCTTATAACCTCATCCCATGTCAGCAGGAGAATGAGTCACTGTAGTATACAAAAGAGCATTTGGGCACTTTAACCCCTTAATGACATTTGATGTACCAGGCACATCACAGAAATGCATACAGTTAGCGACCATTGACGTCATGGGGCTGAATGAGCTTAGAAAGCGATCTCCGATGACTTTCTTTGCTCGGCCAGTGTTGCTGCAATGCTTTGATATTGTGGCATTCATTAACACCAAAATTGATTGCAGGAGTTATCAGAAAAATAAAACATTTAAAAACTTTTAAAAATGGCTAAAGAATAAAAAAAAGTAATAATGTAAAAGTAATAAAGACTCCAGTGATGTCACCATGACATCCAATGGCTAAAGAATAAAAAATAATACAAATTGGAAAAAAATTTAAAAATAAGTGAACCTTGTGTCCCTCCTGCTATAAATTTAAACTTGCCCCCAAAGTAAACAAAAATAATAAACAATAGCATAGAATGTAAGGGGGCATTTTACATCATTATAAAATAGTAATACACTGTTTGTACTTATAGCCCTATACATTGCAAAAACAAACAAACAAAAACATAAAAACATTGGATATTTGTAAACACAGGATACATATTAGAATCTATTTAACAGTTTTTTTTTCATTGGCTGCCGTTATTCCTATTGATTTCAATGAAAGATCCGCTCTCTGTAACTGTAATGGAAGTACTTGTAGAGTCTGTGCAGGAAGTGTACTTAAGTATGCTTGCTGTTTTCAGTGGAATTGTTATTGGCTATTTACAACATTTAATGAAACAATTCGGGAATACAATGTCCCATTTTATACTATTAAAATGCATAATCCATAGTCTATGATATTGTTTATATTATTCCATTATTTTAATTGCCATAAAACCTCAGAATGAGAAATCTATTTTCCCCAAGAAGATTCTTCTAAACGTTATATGATACATAGTTTGGGGCAGCCAGATATCAAGTAACACATACTAACACCAACTATTTTTATCCACTCCACCGTTTATTCCCGGATAGGAGCGCGTTGCGTCACACAGATGTCAAGGCGGCCATATTGTTTTTGGGCAGCACGTTGGGTGATCGATTATGCAAGGCAGGTCATGGGGCAACTCACTTTGCTATGTATTCGTCGTGCATATCACGTATAACCTGTATGGAGCCCGTAAACAGAGCTCGCCTCAGACAGTAACGTATTTTGTTTGCCCTTAAACAAAATGGCTGCCGAGCGCCTCTGCCCGGACTTCCAGTGACGCGAGACCGTAGTTTTGCCTTCATGCGTGAAGCACATTGCGTAGGAAACGAGACAGGAGCGATAAGTTACTGTTAGGTAAGTGGGTGGGTACCTTCATGCGATAAAATTAGGTTCAAATCAAAACTGAAATACCGGCTTTACAGACACAGTCTTTAGTGTCATTTTCAGTTTATATAAACGTCAAATGTACACGCAAAATCACTATTCTCCACAGGAAAGCAACTGCGTGGGAACTCTGTGAAAATAGTCCCCAAAGCAGGAAGCATTGAGCTAATTACATTATCATTCACTATGACCTGGGCAGTGTGACACAATTACTTGGTAAATATGTCACCGAATTTCCAGTATACCATTTTGCTGTTATTTTAATAACATACTCCATGTTTGTGCCAGTTCCTAATCACCTGCTTTATCTCTCTTAAATAGTCTGTTATAAGAAATTATTTTCTTTGTAGTATTTATTTTTATGCTGTGACTTGTAACATAACTTGTTATTTGGAAAACCCACTGAAGAAATTGTACAGTAAAACTATTGGCATCCCAGTTATACCCGTATTTAAAATGTAAATTAGATTTAAAGTGACATTAAGCTTTACCTTTCACCCTTAAGAAGTGGGAGGCAAGGTTTGCCTGATCGTTTTATTAAGGGTAATAAAGTTTAATGGCACTTTAAAGACGGTCTGTTATGTCACCATTACATCATCTTGGGTTAGAAGAGAGATCCACAGGTGCAATAAGAGCAGTGGAAAAGTTTGCAAGCACCTTGTATGCTCTGTCAGCAGGAGACAGCATTGTTGATAAAGGCAGTGTTTTGGTGATCACTGCAATCTCCGTGAATGAATGAATGAATGATAGATAGATGTATCAGATCACTGGCTTCATGAGAATGTAGGTCCTTGTAGGCTGGGCAAGTCCTTGACCAAATCGCTCCTCCATCCCAACACAGACACACACTCTCTCCCTTCTCTCTCCCACACATTGCGAAGGCTTCTGTTGGGACACCTGACCGAAGTCTAAACATGTCGGTAGTGACTGCTGATGTTCCCCCTGGACCAGGAAGCTCCGATGACCTCCCTGTTGCTGATCGCAAAAGGAATCATTGTATAATTATTATATCAGGGAAAATAAAGCACACAATTTTAAAATAATTGTGAAGTCATCATGGGATCATCAGGCATTACGACAGAGAACTCTGGGCAGTAGCTCCCAGTAAATTAAATCAGCAGTGCTTTTGGGGTTATGTGTAGCAGTAAGAAAATTATGGCTTGCGTATCAGTCCTGTGAATGTTTTGCATCATTAGCTACGCAGGCCTTGTGTGCTTTACATATAGATACATATTATTTGATGTTAGATAAGAACCATTCGGCCCATCTAGTCTGCCCGATTTTTTTTTTCTCTAAAGACTCAGAACCTTACTCAGTAATTGTTCCCATCTTAGATTCAGAATAGTATTAACCTATACCACTTCTGCTCGGAGGCTGTTTCAATTAAATGTAATTTATGATGTCTTGTTCTGACATTGCTGCTCATTTGAGGTAAACTTCCTGTACTTGATAAAGGGTCTATTGGCACTGACACCCATACTATAGAAGAATGCATATTAAATGACTCTCTAATATGTACTTCCAAATGCATTCTTCCAAAATAAAATGAAAGAACTTACCTGGCATAGCAGTTGCAGTCTTTCTGCAGCGACTGGCCTCTTCTTTCATGATCCAACTTTTCTTGCCGCTTATTGGCTGCTGAAGACTGTCAGTCAGTGGCAGGAAAGTGCTTGTGCCAATATATGGCTTTTGATCTCTGATGCCCATCTGTATCACCAGAGCATTGAGTGAACATGTGGTGTAGCAGCTGTAATGCCATGCTTTTTGTGTCTTTAGTGTGTTTTTCAGTATACATCTGGTTCTGCAGGGTATTTTTGTTTCTTGAGTCCCTGTATGCATTAAGAACCAGATCACATTTTCTAAGCTATAAAATGTAAATCACAATAAACAGCTGATTCAATCTTTTCAACAAGGTATCGTTATAAAATTGGTCTTTAATTGTATAATCTTCACTTATTATTCAGTTTTGCATAACAGAAATGGTGACATATTAAAATACTGTTTTCTTTCTCCCAGGATTAAAGGAGATAACATGACTTTTCAGTGGACAGCGGTTGCCTCTTTCCTTTATGCAGAAATAGGCGTTCTCTTACTTCTCTGCATCCCATTTGTTTCTCCACTGAGGTACAACTTTAACATGGTCCATCATGACATACATATTGTGTGTTTGGAGTGTGTTTAACAGCCCCAATAAATGATGCTTGCGTGCCAGTGGCAGAAGCAATGGGGTCCTGTGCCCAGACAGGATGCTGCTCCACAGACGGCATGCCCGTGCTCCCGATCTCGGTCATGCTTTACATGACGCACATGGGTGTGCCTTTTTAGTTTGCTACAAGTAGGTACTAGCATTACTAGTATGCAACAGCTTCGGTCATACATTCTAGAGGGTTATGTTAAATACCATTGAAATTTATGCAGCTCCATGTGGACAAAATGTGAGTGATCTAGCATTTTAAAATATATTAAACACATCAGTCATATTAGTATATCCTCTAAGTAGCAAAACTATGTTGATTAAATATGATGAGATGAAAATTCTCATAACCAATAACTTGATTAAATGTATATTTTTTTAATCAGCAGGGTTTGGGTACACCAAAAGTAATAGGGTAATGTTTCTTATGCAGTATTTTGTTAAAAAATATGTTTGTTGGTTAGTGGAATAGCACCTGT
>VKOC01033964.1:0-10423 GCA_009364415.1 Spea multiplicata | reverse complement strand
TTATTTCTTATGATTACTTCTGTTGCGCCGGGTATGATTTTATTTTCTCTGAATACCTACATAAATTGTTAAGCTCTCGCTGCGTCTGCCAGGGCCACGCTGGAATGTCTGGGTTATCCACCCCACGGGCGCTATACGTTGTGAGACGTGGTCTTGGTTACTAGTCGCCATTGGTATGCTTACCTCTATGGCCCGTTCTGATATTTGATCGCACGTATAATGATTTCTTTTTCTATTTTATTTTCTTCGCGTTATTTTTATTGTTTTCTCGCCTTACATGTCGCTCTCCATGAGCTTACTCTGGGTCGCGGCCACTTATATTACGCTGCCTGTTCGCGTTATCTTCTACCCTTTCTGTGATTTACAAGGGTGCTTTCTTTGTTGTTGTTTTGGCAGAGCGGGTGGCGGGACACTCTGTTATTGCTCTGCCACTGTTACGTTACTACTATAAACGATTGTACTGTTGCTTTAGTTATATTGCATTCCTTGACCACTGACTCCTCTGCCCCACGTGGGTTCTAGTGTCATTGCACTGCTCTATTGGTGGCCCTTTCCGCCTCAGCTGAGGTTCGGGTTCCCCGCCGGTAGACGACACATCTGCCCTGAGATTCCCTCCCCCTCCCTGCCCTACCTTCCTCCCTCTACCCTCCCGTTCCATACCTTTCTGGTTTTTCCCCTCCCATTTCTTTATCTGGGTATCGATCCACCACCGCTCTAGATGGCCTTCCAACCGGCCCCCCTCACGTTCTTCTCTGTGAATGCCAAGGGCCTTAACATCCCTGAAAAGCGCTCTAGGGCCCTTAGGGACTTCCGTTTACATAAAGCATCCGTTGTCTTCCTCCAGGAAACACATTTCAAGGAGGGCCTAGCTCCCAGTTTGCGTGATTCTCACTACCCCACTGGTTATTTTAGCAATAACCCCGACGCTAAGACTAAGGGGACTGCTATTCTGCTGGCTAGGTCGCTTCCGTTTTTGGTTACGGACACTCTGTCCGATGGGTCTGGTAGATTTATCTTTGTGAAGGGCACTATCGCCGAGGTTTTGTACACGTTTGCCAGCGTCTATCTGCCCAATAGGGGTCAGCACACTGCTCTGCGCTCCATTTTGGCCTCCCTCTCTGATTTTGCCGAGGGCCTTCTCGTATTGGGCGGTGACATGAACGTCCCGCTGTGCCCCGAACTGGATACCTCCCATGGGTCCTGTTGTGTCCCACACGGTCACTTGCGCTCCACGCGCAAATTGCTGGCCGACGCACATCTGATTGATTGTTGGCGGTCCCTGCACCCTGCGGATCGCGATTACACGTTTTACTCCTCGCCCCATAACAGCTACTCCCGCCTCGATTACCTGTTCCTCTCCCAGTCCCATCTCGATCTCCTACTAACGTGCTCGATTTTGCCAATGACCTGGTCGGACCACTCCCCCGTGACGCTGACCCTGACGTCCCCTTTGTTTAGAGCTAGGGAGTGGACGTGGAGGTTGAATGACTCCTTTTTGTTGGACGAGGGGCTTGTGGATCGTGTCCGCTCGGAGTTGGATCAATATTTCTTGGAAAATGACTCGCAGGGGGTGCCTCCCCCGGTTGTCTGGGAGGCACATAAGAGTGTTATACGCGGTTTCTTTATCCGGGAGGGGGCGCGGCGGAAGAGGCTACGCGCGCAGGAGATAGACAGATTGACGTCTCGCATCGCGCACCTAGAGGCCACACATAAACGATCCCTGACTGACGACATTCACGGAGAGCTGTTGTCCCTGCGGGGCCAACTGTCGGACATCTTGAACTCTCGCTTCAGGCGAGCCTCTCTGTATAGTCGCCGGTTCTTCCATGAACACGGCAACAAATGTGGTAGACTCTTAGCGAAGATGATAACTCCCCACAGGAAGGCTACCCATGTCCATAAGATACGCACGGCTGCGAATACTGTGTCCTCCTTTCCCTCTAAAATTATTGAAGCCTTCCACTCCTATTATACAGAACTTTATAACTTGCCCCGGGCGGACGGACGGCTGACGGAACATGATAGACGCGCGCTTATACACCGTTACCTTGACCAACACGTACGTCGCAAACTTACGAGTGAACAGGCTGCCGAGATTGACAAGCCGATTTCTGTTGAGGAGCTTTCCCTTGCTCTGAGGGCTTCGCAGACGGGCAAATGCCCGGGCCCGGACGGGTTGCCCTTGGGTTACTATAAGACGTTTTCCGGTAGTTTGCTTCCATTTTTGCACAAAGCTTTGAACTCCCTCTTGGAGGGCCACAGCTTGCCCTCCCAGACTTTGGAGGCCACAATCACTGTTATCCATAAGGAGGGTAAGGACCCATGCTTGTGCCAGAGCTACAGACCTATTTCCTTGTTGAACACGGATTTGAAGCTTTTTGCAAAGGTTTTGGCAATGCGGCTGGCGGGGTTTCTACCCCATCTCGTACACCCCGATCAGGCGGGGTTTGTTCCTCGCCGTGAAGCGCGCGACAATACTATTCGGCTCCTTAACATTGCTCACGGGGCAGGGGCGGGGGGTCGTCGTCTGTTGTTCCTCTCCACCGATGCCGAAAAAGCTTTCGACAGGGTGGACTGGACGTTTCTGCGCGCCGCTCTGGGGCATCAGGGTCTTGGCCCTTCCATGCTCGCATGGATTGCTGCCCTCTACACCACGCCTACGGCCCGTATACGTGTTAATGGTGCTTTGTCCCCACCCGTGTCGATTGGCAACGGCACCAGGCAGGGTTGCCCCCTGTCTCCCCTCTTGTTTGTGCTATCCCTGGAGCCTTTTCTGGAGGCTGTCCGAGCGTGTCCCGATGTCCTGGGGTTTCGGGAAGGGGGGAGACATCACAAGGTTGCCGCCTACGCGGACGACCTACTTTTCGTGGTGGACCGCCCTGAGATCTCCTTGCCCAGCATTCTCGCGCTGTTCCGCTCCTACGGGGATTTATCCAACCTCAAAATAAATTTTTCGAAATCTGAGATCTTGAATGTCTCCGTGCCTTCGCAACAGGTCCCGACCCTTACCTCTAGCTTCCCCTTTCGCTGGTGCCCCGGGAAGATGAAATATTTGGGCGTTTGGTTGACAACTGACCTTTCCCGGCTGTATGACGTGAATTTTGCCCCTTTGCTGTCTGCTGTAACGTCCGACCTCCGGGAGTGGACGCCCCTGTATCTCTCCTGGATGGGCCGGGTGAATGTGATAAAAATGAACCTACTCCCACGGGTCTTGTACCTGTTTCAGACCTTGCCCATCAGGCTGCCCCGGGACTTTTTCGCCTCGCTTCGCTCTGCGGTCATTAGGTTCATTTGGGGTAACAGGAGCCCGAGGCAACGGTTCTCGCAACTCACGCGGCCGAAGCCTGCGGGCGGCCTCGCGCTGCCAGACTTTCACAGATATTACCAGGCCACTCACCTACTACGCGTGGTAGAATGGAATGTGACGGGCCCAGGACGGAAGCCTTGGGTCGCGTTGGAACTGGGCGACCTCCGGGGCCGGGTCCTCCATGCCCTCTGGGGTCCTGCCGTGGGGGCCCATGTGACGTCGCATCCCCTTATTTCGGCAACTTTGACGGTGTGGCGGGCTACGGGTTGTAGGGCCGGTCTCTCCTCGTCGCCTTCACCCATGCTGCCTCTCTGGGACAACCCGGACTTTGCCCCGGGCCGGCTCTGGGGGCCTGAGGGGTATGCGGGCCTCCCCCTGCCCGTTCGGGCTCGGGACCTCCTGGCGGGTGGGTCGGTCATGGCGCTTGGGGACTTGCGCCCAACCGCTGACCTTTCCTGGTCTGAACGGTTTGCACACCACCAGCTTACGCATTACCTCAACTCCCTTCCCAACCGCCAACGCTTACACAGGGACCTAACCTGTTTTGAGACCTGGTGCTCAGGCGAGCACGCCCCTAGGGGTGGCATCTCTCTGCTCTACTCCCTGCTCCTGGCCGCTTTGCATACCTCGAGACCTTCCTTCTGCGCGAATTGGGAGTCCATGAGCGCTGAGGCTCTTACAGACGAGGACTGGGAGAAGGTATTCATTCTCACCCACAAAAGCTCAAGGGCGTCTAAGGTGCAGGAAACTAATTATAAAATCTTGACTCACTGGTATCGTACGCCTCAGAGGCTACGCGCTATGTTTCCCGGTTGTTCGGATAGATGCTGGCGATGTGATGGGGATGTGGGCACAATGCTGCACCTGTGGTGGGACTGCCCCCGGATTCAGCCGTTTTGGAAAGAGGTCCACCGTGTGATCTCGGAGCTCTCAGACTCACCCCCCCCTTTCCATGCTTTGTCGATGCTTTTGCACCACACTCCTCACTCTCTCTCCCATTATAAACGCTCGGTTGTGCGCCACCTTCTTGATGCAGCCAAGGGCCTCATTCCCTTGTATTGGAAGCAAGCGTGCCCCCCACCACTCCGGGAGTGGATGTCCAGGGTTGAGGACATTCGTAAGATTGAGGACCTCTCTGCTGTTTCTTTGCGGCAGAGGGAGAAGTACACGGCCACGTGGTTTCACTGGCTCTCTTTTGTGCAGCCTAGTGATGCGTAGCTGGGCCTTTCCTCCACCCGCCTCTACCCTTTGTGCTTTCGCTGACACTGTGTGTGGGTCTACTGTGGGGCCTGCGTGCCCTCTTGCATTTATGGGATTGTCGTCTCTGCTGTAACCCCTGCGCGGGTTCCTATGTCCTTCTTATTTTGCTGTTCTACTGCCGTACATGGACGTGTATACCTGTCCCCTCCCCATCCCCCCCCTTGGTTTTCCTTTTTTCCTTCTGTACCCTCTCCCCCATCCTACTCCCGTTCTTCTAATATCAACTCCAATAAACATTGATTTCGAAAAAAAAAAAATAGGGCCAGTTCTTCAATGCTTCTATTTATATTAAAACCCATGTGGTCATTTAATGCAGCTCTAGTTTAGCAGGTGTCCCGAGCTGGCACATATACATTGTTATATGGAGTGTATATTGTGAACGCAGTGTAAGAGTTGGAATAAAAAAGGGAGTTTCCCTTGATTCTCACCCAATCTTCACAGTAATATAGCATGAATATATATATACATAGACTGTATCAGGCCCAGAATGGCCATCTGACACAAGAAGCCCAGTACGCCACTTGTAAACAGGGCTCCATACTTACCCATTCCAGGAGCAGATCCTGCCGTTTGCAGCCACCATAAAATAATGTAATAACAGTATAACATAGGATAAGAATGTAATGTTCGGTCATGTGTATCTAGCTGGAGGTCAACTGGCCTTTATAAAGCCAAGACTGGTTAGTTATGTCTGGTCTATGACCCTGACCAAAAAAATTATATATATATATACATTAGCATTTCATATTTAGCACATTATATTTGAATAGTTTCCAGTTTTTCATTGATTATTAAGCAAATTGTGATTTGCTTTGTGTCCCAGTCTTCATAATGGTAAGATGCAGACGCAAAGAAAGAAGAACATTAGAGAAAATATTCTCACGGTACTTTAACCTTTTTGTTTCATTAATCTTTCAGTTTGCACAGATTCGTTGTCGCTCTTGTTTCTTTCTGTCAGAGTGAAGAAAAAAGAGTTTTGTCTGCACCTGTGAGCTATGTGAATGTAGAAAGTAATACATTTTCTTATGCTTTTTGCCATTTAGAAATAGATGACAAGAGGATTAGCAGCACACATGAAGAAGTAAGTTTGTTTCTGTTCTTAGCAAAATATACATTTTTCAATATTTTCAGTATTATAATGTACATTAATTTGTTTGAAAACCTTAGCAATAATAATTCCCCCCTTCAACTAAAACTTTCTTTTTTAAAAAATATGGCAAACACATATGTTTTGTAAATTTTCTTTGAAGTCTTATAGGTAAAATACTCCAAAATTAAATGTATTATTATTAAATGATTTATACTTCACAGTGACTAAAATTGTTATGAATGGGTATTTTATGTAATGTCTTTAAGCCAATACAATATTTATTTATATAGGTGGATATGTTCATAATATGTGATATTAACCCTTTTTATAATATGTCATATAGTTTGGTATTTGGTAGACTTGTGCATTCGGATTTGTCCAAATTCTAAATTTACTGAATCTTGACAAATTCAGCGATTTGTACAAAGCCACGAAAACAAGGCCCAGACTCCCCCCCCCCCCCATGAAACAGATGAAAACAAAGCAAAAAGCTCTGAATGTTTGCCCGAAATCCATTGGCCCTTTCACTCATACTCTCTCACACTCTCCCCAACAATCTTATTGCTGTTTTGTCTCACGCTCTCTAAATGTTTCCCTACCTTCTCTGCCAACTATGTCCGCTTCTGCTGACCACTTCCACATTAAAAATGTCCACCATCCCAATTTTCTGCTAAACCGAATGGGCAGGAAATGAAAATTTGTTGCCTGAAAACAAATGGGCCAAAAACAAACCAAAGTTTGTTCAAATTATTTTGAATCGTTTTGGGGCCAATTGCACATGTCTAGTATTTGGTCATAATCTTTTAAAATGTATTAACATATTGGGTAGAATGTATATGCCATCTTTGGAGAGGTTGTATTTTGGCTGCTTAGCTTTCCCTTGCAGTAAATATATATGGGTGCTTTGTTTCAAACTATCTCTGAAAGTGATCTCTGCCTGGCCAGCTGCTTTATTCATCTTTGTTTAACTTAAAAAATTAGAGCTCACAAGCATTCTTCAAATCAGTGATTTCGAAAATGCCCCCTCCAGCGCACCTTGAGGATTCGATATTGTTCTGGTGGTTAATATATAAGATGTATATACTGTGCCTGCATTTAAAAGATAGTTTAAGTTGACAAACTGAGAAATGAACTTATTTTGTATTGAGGAAGTTATATAAAACTGATTAAAAGTGGTTTGTAGGAATTCAGAATTGAAGTATAACTACATGTATCATGCCACAGCAAAGCCAATGGCTTAATTAGTAATTCCTAAGGTTTGCTATAAAGTAATATGTCATATGCCAACTTAAAAAGGAAGGTTGTTAAGAAGAGTTCAAAGCTTAGTGTTCTGGGAAGAAGAGAAGTTTTGGTGAACAAAACAGAGCCATTATGGTACCACTCTAAGTGTACTTTTTATATATATTTTTATACAGAATGTGTCTCCTAAGCAGAGGAAGCAAAGTGTTTATACTGCCCCAGCCATGAAAGGTACTGTTCAGGTACTGTTCTGTTATGAATTAATACACTTGTTTTTGTAACTTACTATATATCTACCTTAATGTGACATGTTCATTAACAATTTCTTACAATAGGTTTTTACTAACTTTTATAGAGCGACTGATAAGAAAAAAAGTTGATGTTCATGCAATATTCAAAAGATTCATGAGATGTGTAAGACTGCTACAAAGGTTATACAATGTATTCTTGGCATATTGATATGAAAGAATGGTGTTTGAAGTATGTGGACACTTGACCATCACACCTATCACACATGGGTATTAATATGGAGATGGCTCCCATTTGCAGCTATAACAATTTCCACTCTTCTGGAAGGCATTTGATAAGATTTTGGCATGTATTTGTGGGAATTTACCCATTAAGCCAAAAGAGCATTTGGCTAAGGACTTGGTGAGATCCAGAGTGATGGCTGTTTGAAAACTGTTCTATGGTGAACCACAAAATAAAACCCTTACCAGTGCCACCACAACTGCCCCTGGTGCTATCACTATAGCAAGCACTGCCAGCACTCCCCAGAGCAAAGATGGACAGGCACTTTCAGATAATAGCAGCAGTGGGTAAGAAGAGCGAAGGTCTGCTTCTTCAGTAGGAGTAGACCTTACTACGTCTTGTTCCCAAGTGGAAAAGGATATGGTTATCAATAATGTTGTTGACTACAATGACCTGGATTTAGATAACCTTGCTGAAGTCCTAAGATTAGAACTCAAGGCCTCTATCTCATTGTTCTGGTGCAGTGTATGTGACTTTACTGCTGAGCACTGGTGTATGAGTGCAATGAGTGCGTAGTTAGACAGTCGCTGCCTCCAGCAGCAGGTAGTCCAGTCCTCCTCAGAGGAGTTTCCTCCACAGAGATCAACACTCTAGGCTCATGCCTACCTCACCAACCCTTCCTGCCTCTGTTTTTGCTGAAGCTCAGTCTCCTTCCTTACATTGAGAGATCAATTCTTTACATATGTTACTAATTTTGGGGACACATCCATTTGCACAGTAATGCCTATCAGCCAGTATCTACCCAGTGCCCTGCTACTACTGTTTCTGCTGCCTTATTGCCCTACTCTGAGCAATCTATTCATCAAATTTTGTGGAGATTCACACACATAGCATGCTAATGGAAATGTGTAACCGTTGATGCAGTGCTACTATTTCTAGTGGGGGTATTCCTACAGTGCAAAATCGAGTCTGTGTCTCCATCTGAACCTTGAGATGGTGCTGGTGTCGGTGAAAGGTGAGTCCAGAAGGTGTCAGGGACATCTCTCTTTGGGAACTCCTTTCAAATGTTATTTCTTAATAAAAAAGGCCTCCAAATTTTGTCCAAACTGAACAGTCAGAAAAAAAAATGTGTCCAAATCGATTTTACTTCTGGTGGACAAGTATACTTGCACACTTCAACACTCAGCAATCCTGCTCTGTGTGTGTGTGTGGTCTACCACTTAATGGCTGAGCAGTTGTTACTTTCTAGACACTTCCACTTCACAATAATAGGACTTATATTGTACCGGGGGGAAATTCAGTAGGGCAAAACTCAAGGAGGCATCCTATGACAGTGGCCTGTTTGAAGTCACTGGTCTCTTCAGTGGACACTACTTCTATTATTGAGTTTAAATGTTTCAGTCACATACATTGCTAACAGGCGTATAAAGTCAAGCACATAGGCATGCCATCTCCATAGACAAACATTGACAGAGGAATGAGTTATACTGTGATGTCCAGTAAGCTCATATACAGTGGCAAGAAAACTTAAGTGAACTGGAATTGCCGGCATTTATGTATAAATCAGTCTTAAAATATCATATGATCGTCATCTAAGTTACAATAAGGAACTATAACAATAACACAAATTATTGTATTGCTCTTGTCCATATAAAATACATAATTCCAATATTCACAATGTGGTTTGGAAAAGTAGGTGAACTCTTAGGCTTACCACTTCAACAAAATCGAATTGGTGTCAGGAGATGACAAACCTGGAGTCCAATCAATGAAATGGTATTGGATGTGTGTTTTAGAGCTATTTTAACATAGAAAAAAACTCTAAATTTTGAGTTTTCTATGCTCAAGAAGCATCTGCTGATGTGAACCATGCCTCACAAAAAAAGAAAATCTCAGAAGATCTACAATCGAGAATTGTTGATTTGCATAAAGCTGGAAAGAGTTCCAAAGTAATCTCAAACAGTTTACGTATTCATCAATCCACAGTTAGACAAATTGTTTATACATGGAGGCGATTTAGTACCCTAGAGTAACGGCTAAAGGATTGAAGGAATTATTGGAACTGTTAAGATCACTGTTCATGAGTGTACGTTACGCAAAACATTGAACAGGCAGGACATCACAAAGGAAGCCGCTTAAACTGCTGTGCACCTGAAGTTTACAAAGGAGCAACGTGACACTCCACAACGCTACTGGGAAAATGTTTTGTGCACTATGACCCTAAATGACCCTAAACATTGAAGAAAATAGCTTAAAAAAGAAAATCTGCCTTTTGGAGTGGCCTAGTTAGAGCACAGACCTTAAGAGATGCTGTGGAATGTCCTTAAATGAATTGTTCTTATGGACATCCTAAGAATATGGCTGAGCCTAGGCAGTTATGTAAGGAAGAATGGTCTAAAATTCCTCCTGAATGTTTTGCTGGTCTGATGTGCAGCCCCGAAGTTCACTTACTTTTTCTGCCAGCACTGTGCATGTTTAATGGATGTGTTCAATGAAGACCTGAAAGATTATCATTGTTTGTGTCTTATTATCTTAAGCACATTGTGTTTGTCTATACTTGTAACTTAGATGTAGATCAAATCACATTTTATAAACAATAAATGCAGAAAACCAGATCATTCAAAAATGTTTTAGTTACTTTTTCTTGCCACTGTAGGTGTGATGGTCAAGTTTTAGAAAAGATCAACCTTCTTCGTAATGACATTTTCATGTTGGCCTCAAGATGTAAGGAGGCAGTTGTCTGTGCATACATAATATAATAACTGTGAACAAAAAAACACATAACATTTTGTGTTACATTTAAGCTAATAATATGTTTCTGTATTTTATTATTTGATAATTGCAAATGGCACAGAGAAGAGAGTTATTTTGGTTCTTTTTTTCTAGTATCTTTTAAATGTGATCCTCAAAAAGTGAACAATGTAGAATCAGTGGCCTAGAATTTGTCAGCATTACATTACAGTTTTCCAGGGGCATAACTAGAAACCTCAGGGCCCCGTCGAGAATCTGTTAAGGCCGCCCCACCCACCCCTCATCTTCCCTTTCTCACAATCTCC
>VKOC01033963.1:0-16653 GCA_009364415.1 Spea multiplicata | reverse complement strand
CAGTGACATATACCAGGAGCTGTAAATTCATACCTAAAGTACAACGTGTGTGGGAAAAATGCACACAAAAAATACTACTGAAAACTTTGACAAAGGCTGGTGGCAAAATGTGTGCATGCAAAGAGTTAAAATATCAGCATCTGGAATATCCTGGGGTGTCTAGTTTTCAGAAATATATGGTTTTATTGGGCACAGTGAATTGGCCAGGCTCAAAGATGTACTAAATAGGGCATGGGCACAGGATCACTAAATGTCAAAGTTCAACATTGAAAAAATGTGCATGCCCCAAATATGGCCCTTTTGCCCCCAAACAGTCAGACACGCCCATGCTCTGTATCACTGTACTCGGGAACTATACATTTATACCTAAAGTACAACATGTGTGGGAAAAATACAAACAAACAATACTACTGCAAACTCTGGCAAAGGCTGGTGGTAGAATTAGTACATGGAAAGAGTTAAAAAACAAACATTTGAAACACCCTGGGGTGTCTAGTCTTTAAAAATGTATGGCTTTTTTGGAGTCTCAGAAACGGATGGGTGACGTAGGACAGGGCTCAACAGGCTATTTGTCACCCTGTTAAATCCCTAAAAAATGCCCCCACGTCGCCACAATCGTGGTGATCGCGGGGGCGCTGCTGCCCCCACAAGCCCTTTGATGACTCCTGTAGTCATGGAAGCCTTAGGGGCAAGGGGATAGGGTTCTTCAGTCTCCATATGAGTGTGGAGACCAGCCCCAACCCTCCCCTGCTGCCGGATCACTCCATGAGAGCGACAGTGCACCGTTAACCCCTTCAATGCCACAATTGTGTATCATACATTTGTGGCATTGCAGGGGTTAACATTTGTCTCCACAAGCTTGTGGGGACTAAATATCAGTCAATGCTGTGCTCTAATTGAACATCAGCATTGAAAGAGTTAAAAATATATACAAAAAAAATAATTAAAAACAAAAAACAGCACTGACCTTAAAGTCCAGGGTGCTTCCAGGTCAAATGCTGTGAGTTTAGTAAGTGGGCTGATGATGATCAGATCACTCTTGACCAACTGTTAGTTTTAAAATAATCCTGGCTCCTAAGTTTTTTAGCTGGCGTCTAGATTCACAACAAATTTGTCAAGCCCTGAAGTAGGACGCATGCACGCCTGGAGGTGTGGCTGAGTGATGTGTGTAGTGGAGTAGTGCCTAGCAGCCTCAAGCTTCAACCCTTTCTGGAAGCTTTGAAACGCCGCTTCCAAAGACGCACTAGACCGTGGAGCCAGAAGATATTGGAGCTACTGGAGAAGCCTCTAGACGCTGAGCTGCAGACAACTTTTAAATCTTTAAGTGTCTCCTGGACCCACCTGTCTCCTACTGATTTATGTGCTTGTACTTTGAAGAAACCTCTTGCAGATAACAGACAGTCCTGGGAAACAGTGAGTTAACCCTGAAACTGATGGTATTAACACATACTACTGCACTGGCACAGCCCACGTGTTTCAAATTAGTGCTCCGGCTTCTGGCCTCCTTGTTGAGAGATAATAATCTAATAAGAGCCTTAGGGCCAAGTAATTACCAAAAGCCACTTGCCTGTTGGCACATATTTAAGTGCCTTATACCTAACTTGCCTGATTTTGGTTTGAGTGGCTTAAGTCGAGTTGTGAGCTGCGTATACAGCCCCATAAGATTTAAAATTTCGCTTTTATTAAACTCTATATTGTCTGCAATTTTGGGAAATGTATGATTTTTGCCCTTTAGTCTACAAATAATTATCTGAACTCAGAATTTCTACTCAATAGCCTTCCTCGGATCAGTTTCAAAATGCCTCCAAAGATAGATAAGGAGAGTGACAGAGAAGGCGCAAAATATGAAATCAATGAGCGCAATAAGTGGGTATTATTCCCCAAAATCCGGTAACCTATTCAGGAAATCACTTTCAGGTGTTATGGTCACTCCTGAGCGATCCAACCCAGCTGATGGGGATTATGTTCAAACAGAACCATTATCCAATGACACTCTAGTGAAGGCCTTGGAGAATTTGCGAGAACAAATCAAAGCTGACATTAAAGAAAACCTGTCTGATCTCCAGCAGGAGATTCAATTAATTGCCGAAACTCTGGGCAACAGAGACACAGTTTTTGAAATCTGAAATTGAGCATTTACAAGCACACAATAAATTAATGAAAGAAGATTTAAATAAATTAGAACTCAAACTAGCGGACTTGGAAGACCGTTCAAGAAGGAGAAAACTTCGTATTAGAGGAATCCCGGAGGATGTCTCCAAGGAGCAGTTGGAGGCATACTGTAAGAATTGGATCTCTACAGTAACTAAAGAAGAAAATTTGGGTAATCATCCCTTTGAACAATTGCACCAACTACCAAAACCAAGAAGCCTTAATACCTCGGATAACCCAAGGATGCAATTATCAGGCAGCTAGAGCCAAATTATTTCCAGATCCGTATAAAAATGTAACTATTTTCAGGCTTGTCTTTATGTACAAGTAATAATAGGCGCAAATTTACTGATGTAACTCTTTCTTTGAGAAAGATGGGGATCTTGTACAGATGGCTCTACCCAACTAGACTTTACATTTAAACAGCAAGTCTATATCTTTGAAGACCCAGACAAAGCAAAAGCATTAAATTATATAACTGGATAAATCTGATGAGACAACAAACTGATTGATAATAAGATCTTATTTTGGATGATGTACCTAAATTAAAGCATTGTCAATTCTTATCGCTGAAGCTTGGGGGCGTTTGTTTGTCTGTTTTCATTTTGTTTTTGTTTTTTATTTCTCTCTTTTTATCATTATTTTTACGAACACAATATAGGATATTCCCTTGATTCTCATATCAACTAGGTGCTGATGAGAACTGAAGTAGGCTAAACCTGAAATATTTCTTATTAAGGAGCACGAGTGGTGAATAGAGTACCCTGCTGCTTTCCGTATTAATTATTATCACTACGAGTGGCTCAATTTGAGCAGATAACTTAAATGAATCGTATACACTATTATGCTTTGGATATATATATATTTTTATTTTTTCTCTCTCATTGTTCAATGAATTTGTATATACTAGGTACACTCCACCCGTGATCATTTCTAGATATAGAATTTATCTGATTTTGCATTACATTGTGTACGATTAGTGACGTTTCTTAAATGGATAATGGATATTTTGCTTATTTTATATTTTTTCCCTTTTAGTGATGACAATCTGAGTAGTATAACGCTTAAAAAATTTATGTCGATTACTCATAATTGGAATTAATCTGGGTTTACGTTCAGCTTTAAATCATGAACAGTATTTTAGGGGTTATGCTGACATATCTATCTTAATTACATTATGATAAATTAAGATTAATTACTATGGGCGACATATCACTCTCCTACACCATTGATTGAGAATCACATGTAGGATATCCTGTTGATCCCTTTAATTATATAATATATATATATATATATATATATAACTAATAATTACATAATTTATCATGAGTGGTTCACTATGAGCGGATAACTTATTTATTAGGTCTCCCTCTCACTGTTTAATGAAGTTGGTCTATATAAGGAACACTTTATCACTGGCTTGTTTTAGTATCGGAATATATTTGATTTGTATTACACTGTATATGTTTAGTGATCATGATTCTTAATTGGATGTTGTGGTGATTTCTAAATTTGATGACTTGAGCAGGATAACTCGAACACAAATTTCCCTGATTATAGCTTGAATTAACTTGGGTAAGCGTTTAATAATGGATCACGATTATTATAATTTTTTGTAAATTCTCAGTTTATTGAGAGATTCATAACAGAAAATACCAAAGTACAACACAGTGCACCAAAATGTTATTGTCTAAATAAACATAGGTCTCATAAAGACAGTGGGTAAAGCATCTACCAGAAAACGGTTCAAGGAAATACAAATCACAGTACTATACATGAACAAGTACAAGTGATGACGTTTATCACGGGTATTGACCAGGGATGCCAACCTCTCTTAGCACACCGAGTTGAGTCACAAGATCAGGATTTAAGGTGAATTTATGGGTTCCCTCTAAGGTTGCTATTTTGTTAGTAAGGTGTATAATTTCGCCAAGTGCAAGGCGTTTGGCCGTGGCTCCCATTTTAATCAGATTTTAATCAGTTGCCCTCGCACAACCGATTTGTGAGCCTCCCAGACCAGAATCCTTCCAGGTGTCAACTAGTTGGAAAAGTAATGCCTTATGCAATAAAATAGCAACACCCTTGGTTTTAGTGTCTCGGGAGCTAGAGAAGTACGATTGGGAAAAATGTTTAGCGCAAAATGTCGGCTCTTTACCATCCCTAAAGTGAGTTTCTTGGAGGAAAGCCACTTTAGATCTAGTGGATTGCAGGAAATGAGATAACCTGGATCGGCTTTCCGGTTTATTTAGGCCCCTAACATTTAGGGTGACAAAATTAATAGTGTTGGAGTGCATGGGAGCAACACCTGAAAGGACCGAAGGCTGTCAGCCAGACAACACGCACCATGAGAACAACAAAAAACAACAAGAACTGAAATCGAAAATGGTGACGTATAATAGAGTATGGAAATCCCGCAAAGCGGGTTCCAACTTGATGTAGAACATCAAAAGGAGAGCCATTAAATCCAAAAGATGGATTTGACCAAAAACCGGAATCGCTAGGAATCCGGATGGGCAGCTCGAAAGGATTCTATCATAGGGAAGTAAAGATATGGGTAGCAAGAAAACGAGAGGAACATGTGGAGGCACCATGTCCCACTGCTTCGACAAATAACATAAAGCTGACAAGGCAGCTTGGCATAAAGAAAACGGCGTGTAGAAGACATATTATGTAGACATGAATGTATATGGGGGTGTGTGTACGTGAGCAACGAGGTTATGGGTAATAGAACCGAGTACCTTGCATAAAATTACATAACGAAAATCTATTATTTTGAAATGTATTAGATTTATACTTACCCACAATTATTTTTCATTTGATAAACAATTTTACTTATAAAAATGTGGTACTGCCATGGGGACCAGATTTGCACCAAGTTACATCTGGTCCAATCATCCTTTTGGTCCAAATCTGGTCCTCTGGAAACGTTACATTGATGACGTTCTAATCATTTGGAATGGGTCAACAGATGATTTAGAACTATTTATAACGTATATAAATCAAAATGAATATAATTTAACCTTTACCTCAAATATTAATAAGGAACAGATCAACTTTTTAGACCTTATTCTAATTGGTAAAGATAATGAGAAAATAGGTTCTAAAACCTTCTTTAAGCGATACCTGGACCGGCAAGACGATGGTGGGTCACCGAAGAGTTCCATGGATGCAATGTAGAGGGACATGCAGCGACGGTCACAGGGATGGTTTGGTAGTCCGTGGGGTGTAGAAGTGGACACGGTGAGAAATGAGGTGTAGCGTGAAGCAGAACCTTCCACAGGAACAGTCCATTCCGGGACAAAAAGCTTGTAGGACCATAGGTAATGCAGAGGGTCCTGGAAATTTTCCTGATGGGAGCCTTAGAATCTGCATAAGTGAGGAGAGCAGACGTAAAGAGTCCAAGAGAGCAGCATCAGTGAAGTGTCGAAAGTTTGTGAAGAAAAAAGGGAGGGAAATAATCGTTGCTTGTAACCAAAAATCCATGAGAAATAAAAATAAAAAGTCATGTAAGTGTAGAGGCGATGGCGTCTATACAAACACAGAGGATCCGGAGAGCCGTTCAGGTAGGTAGAGAGTCGCCTTGCCGGGGTTTATGCCGGCGTTGTGGTTTGGGCATCCAGTTGCGGTTCATGTCACTTAGTTTAGGCGGAGGCATGTAAGAGAGTTCCCAGTCTGGGACAGCAATAGGCCCAGCTTCTCAAGCAACCCAGGGACATCTGCCGCAGAGCGTATGGTATAGCGGTCTGGGCCTTTACGGACCATTAGCAAGAAAGGAAATCCCCACTGATATGGGATAGCAGCCTATGGTAGGGCAAAGGTGATAGGCGACGGATCCGACGATATTGAAGCGTAATAGGAGATAAATCAGGGAATACCTGAATGTTGTGACCTTCCCACTCCAAGGTACTGGCTCTGCGACATTCAGCGAGTATGGTATCTTTGACTACATATTCCGTAAGGCAGCAGATAATATCACGTGGAGGGCGATCATCTGGTTGTCTAGGTCTTAAGGCTCGGTGAGCCCGGTCAAATTTGATCACAGTGTCCTCTGGTTGTCGGAGTAATCGGTTGAAAATAGTGCTAATGACATTAACCTCTTCCGAGCCAAGAACCGTCTCCGGGATGCCGCTGATTCGTAGATTAGATTGGTGGCCTCGATTATCTAAATCTTCAATCTTCTGCATTAAGCGTTGGATTGTCACGGCTTGTGTATGTAGTTGGGCCGAGATAGTGTCGACAGGTGAGCGCGTGGTAACCGCATCAGCTTCTAGGGTAGAGACCTAGTCCCCCATCTCCTGCAGGTCCTTTTTGATGTCGGAGAGGTCTGCTTTTAAAGGTGCATGGGCCTCAGCAATGATGAGCCAGTTATCCTCTTCTGAATTAGGTTGCAGATGCAATGGATTCTGACCGGATTCAGACGGCAAGTCCGAGAACTGGCTCCAAGGGCTGCCAAGTGGTGAGGCCTTCTGCATGGAGTTGCAGGAATCGGCATTGGTGAAGTTCTGGAAGAACGACTCGAACGAGGTATGAATCGGTTTGTCTCGTGAGTGAGCGTGTTTCGGCGTATCGCCTGGTTTTGAATGTTTCCCCATTTGCGCGGGTTAAATGATTTTAGCCGACTTTAAGCAGTGGGTCAGCGGAGCAAGAGGGTTATGCGTCCATCTTGGTAGACAGTTGGCCACGCCCCCCACTATTATTATCTTTCACTGAAATAGATATGTCAATTATGTTATGTTATGCTCTGGCACGACTGATTATGACTGATATACAGGACATCCTACTGTCTTATATTAATTATTTCATGATTTATTATGAGTGGTTTATTTATTCATTTATTTATTTCTGTCTAATGAAGTTGTCTATATAAGGCGCATTTTATTACTGGTTCATTTAAGAATCGGAATATATTTGATTTATGTATTACACTATATATGTTTAGTGATCATGATTCTTAATTGGATACTTTGACGATTTCTATATTCTATTTGATGATTTGAGCAGGATAATTTGAACACAAAATTGTCTTGATTATTTATAATTGGAATTAATTAACTTGGTTATGCGTTCAATTACGGATCACGATTATCATTTTTCAGTGATATATTGATATATATATGCCAATTATGTTATGACTGATTAAGATTAATTATTATGTGTGGCATATTATGCTCTGGCACCACTGATCACGATTGATATATAGGACATCCTGTTGTTTTAATATTAATACTCATACGATTTATTATGAGTGGCTCATTATGAGTGGATAACCAAAAAATAGCCATATGTTTTGTTCAGGAGACTCATTGGAACGACTAAGGCTCAGCCTTTTGGATACTCTATTGTTTACTCAGCAAATCTACCAAATTTAAAAAAGAGGGGTGTGGTGAAAATTGTCTCTAGGGATATAAAATTTGAGCAAGTTTTTTATGAATACGACCCTTATGGTAGATATATTATTCTTTGCAAATTAAACAATTTACTTTTTACTTTGGTCAATCTTTATGCTCCAAATGACTACCCTGTAAAATTCTTGTCTACATTGCTAGGGAGAACAGAGGAAATTAGAAAAGGCACTTTAATAATTGGAGGAGATATGAACTGTGTTTTAAATATTGACTTTTATAAGAGATTAAGAGAAGGTAGGATTTCCGACAGGACCGCAGGGACTAGATCCCTGAGGCTCACTAGTTTAATGGACAGGCACAATTTATTTGATATCTGGAGGACTCAACATCCAACAGGAAAAGACTATACATTATTTTCAAATAGACATCTTTCTTATTCAAGGATCGCTGCAATATACACTAATTTAACATTTTTAAAGAATTGTATCTCTTCCCGTATTGGCAATATAACCTGGTCAGATCACGCTCCAGTTTTTTATACATTGGACGATTGCCTTAACTACAACGCTAGACCAGACTGGAGAATTTAGCTTAAAATCTGATCTTGCTGTAATGGTATGGTGAGGTAGGACCCCAGATGGCGGAGTTAGCCAGGCCAAACAGGAACCAGAAAGTCAGAGAACCAACCGGGTCAGACAGGTAATCAGGAAGCCAAATCAGAATCCAGAGACAAGGTCAACAAGCCGAATCAAATACCAGACGAGTAGGAATCAGGAGCCGAATCAGGAGCCGAATCAGGAGCCAGGAACGAGTCAAACCGGAGCAGTCAGTCACAATCAAAGCGCAAGCAAAATAGCAAAATACACCAACCAAGGGTGACCCAGAAGAGGAAGTCCAGGTTTATATAGGGACAGGTGGAGGTGTGTCCTGCATTAAGGAGGTCACCCGAGGTTATAAGAACACGTTACGTATGTAACGTGTAATATTACTTTTTGACCACACGGTGGTCTACCTGTTTGTGGTACCTGTTTGCCGCCTGGTCGGCCACGCGGTGAAGATGCCGACCGGGTAGCGGGGGTACTTGCTGCCCGGGAAGCCGACCGAGGAGGAAGCGCCGTGGGACTGGCCTCGGCGCGGGACCGGAGAGGCAGGTAACTCCTTACACTTGCTAAACAAAAGCTTTTAAATGAAGCGCAACAATTTATCAAGATAAACGACAATGTCCTAGTTAACTCTTTGGAGTGCGTTGAAATGTACATTAAGGGGATATTTAATAAAGACTGACGAGTTCCTTAAGAAACAAAAGGATAAATCTATCTCTGATTTATATATAGCATCCGCAAAAACAGAACGTAGCAATAAATTAAGTCCCAATCCTTATCTCACTAAAGAAATTGCTGAGATTCAGCTGGAAGTTAGAACAAAACTCAATGAGAAATTAGACCGAGCTATCTTTTTCTCAAAACAGAAATGGTACTATCAAAGTAATCGTCTACATAAGTTGGTTACTAATGAAATTAAGTCAATAAATGAAGGACAGAGAATGAAGAAGCTCAGACTTAATGATAAAGTGCTTTTATATCCTTCTCAAATCGCTACAGCTTTTAGAGATACTAACCCTAGCGCCAAGGACCCTCTCTTAATTCTACCATTTTTTTATATTAACAACGGCACCCGACAGGTGTACTTTATGCTCTATCAATCGAGCCTTTAGCTATATTGATTAAATCAACACATGAAATTAAAGGGTTTAAATTTAAGGAACAGTCTTCTAAAATAACTCTATATGCAGATGATATTATTCTCACGTACTGGATTGATATTATCTGACTGATCCGGAGGTATCTGTCCCTGCGGTCCTGTCGGCTGTTCAAGAGTTTAGTGCATAATCTAATTATAAGTTAAACCTTCCTAAGACACAGGTGATGACCGCTTATCTTTCTCCTCAAAAAAGCTTTTCATTTCCGACCGTTATCATTTTGACTATTCAAATGATTGGGTGGACTACCTAGGAATCAGACTGATATTTAACTTAATGAATCTAGTCCCCATTAATTTTGAAATCCTGATGAAAGATCTTCTTCTCCAAATCGAAAAAAATTAAGTTGTTGGAATTTTCCTGCCTAGGAAAGGTTAATTTGTTAAAATCTTACTTAATTCCAAAAATCTTACATTTGTTTAGGACTATACCACTTCGAGTTTCTGGGCGTATTCTGGATAAAGTCTCGAAACTGTTTTTCTCATTTGTTTGGAAACATGGTAAATCTAGAATTAGTCAAAAAACGATAACAAGGAGCTATAGATCCCTCGGGCTGGGTTTTCCAGATTTAAGAATGTTACATGAAGCTGCAATGTTCATGCACGTATTGCACTGGGATATTAAAAAGGATAAACATCTTGGATTTGGTTAACTTCAATTTAATCCTTGGGTTTTTTTAGTCTTACTTACTTTATACTTACTTAGCAAACAAATTTGGAAAAATACCCCAATGGGATCGCTGTTCTGGTGACCTTCCTGTAATGCTGATGGTAACCGCTGGGGACCTCCTCCACTGCCGCCGATAGATGTGTGTGTTTTGTATTGTTCCTTGGTGTGATTTTGATTTTTTATGTTCGATATAATTGTAATACAGCCCTCAAGGCCCTAACTTAACGCTGCATTGTATATTCAAAGGCTACCGTAACTACTCGTTAGGGACATATGAATACCTAATTCTTAGGCTCAGATGAACCTCCGAAAAGCTGTTGTCAGAGGATTATCATCCCTCTTTTTAAAAAATAGAGGGAGGGATTGAATAAAATATAATAACCTGTGGAAAGATACCATTTTAATGAGGGAAATTCTGCCTGAGAAGGAACGCGACAAGTTTTGCTATTCCGTTAATTCCTTTGGAAGCCTCTTCGTCAATGGTCTGTAATTCAGATAAAAAAGGGGGACAGAGTGTTTGGGAATTCTAACTCCCAGATAACAGATAGACTTAACCCCCATTGAATCCTTAGGTCCGGCAAGTGAGGAGGTTTACGGAATGCATTCATAACGCTTGGGACTTGGATTTATTTATGATGAAACCCACGACCACACCAAATTTATGGAGAATTTAAAATATAAGTGTTCTTTTCTTTTTTTCTCATTCATTTGGGAGACGTTACTGGGGTGTCATTGTGCAATGCAACTTGTTTCTTATTATGTTGTACCCTGGTTTGCTTGTTTTTGTTTTTCTATTTGAAAACGCAATAAAAACAGGATTGTACAGGACTAAATTTACACCAGTATTAGAAAAAAAGAACAGACTCCCTAAATGCCCCAGTCTCGGTGGAGGAAGTGGCGGCAGCCTTGAAGTTGACTCCTAATGGTAAATCCCCGGGCCCGGACGGTTTTACTGTCTGCTATTATAAACGCTTTGCATCCCTATTGGGCCCACAGTTAGTGACCCTCTTCAACTCCTTAGCTTCTAATGCTCCATTGGACCCACAAACTAATTTGGCTTACATCTCCGTCATCACCAAACCGGGTAAAGATCCGGAGCAATGCCCAAGTTACCGTCCCATTTCGCTGATAAACACGGACATCAAGTTGCTAGCAAAGGTCATGGCCATGCGCCTTCAGACGTACATCCCCTTTTTGATCCATAAGGATCAGGTAGGCTTTGTCCCGGGACGGGAGGCCAGGGACAACACGATAAGGCTCCTTAATCTGCTCGCCTATGCCCAGGAGCATGAACTTCCTGTGGCACTCGTTTCCATGGATGCCGAAAAGGCGTTCGTCCGGGTGGCATGGCCTTTTTTGTTTAGGGTCTTGGAGACTGTTGGGATTTCGGGCAGTTTCTTGAATCAGGTGAAAGCCCTATATTCTAATCCTTCTGCTCAAATTAGGGTTAATGGGGTTCTTTCGCAAAGATTCCGGCTTGAAAATGGCACAAGACAGGGGTGCCCGTTATCCCCTCTCCTAATTATCCTGGCGATGGAGCCCCTTGCGCATGCAGACCTTTCCAAACTTGCTCCCCTTAACTATGACTCGTTGTTACAAGCTGTGGCAGGAGACTTGCGCCGTTGGTCTGTCCCCCATATATCATGGTTTGGTCGTATAGGAGTCCTCAAGATGAATATCCTCCCTAGATTCCTGTACCTATTCCAGTCACTGCCGATCTTTTTGCCACGGTCTTATTTCACCTCTTGTCGTAGGATTTTTTTGAAGTATCTTTGGGGAGCTCGTGCCCCGAGACTGGCTTATACTCACCTCATTAGACCTAAAACTAAGGGCAGTCTGGGCCTACCCAGTCTTGAGTGCTACTGGGTGGCTTCTCATCTGCGTCGGGTAGTTGAGTGGTCCATAGGGGTGCCTAAGCAGTGGAACCCTCTGGAGGGTTCCTTCCTAGGATGTCATATTTCGGCGGCGCCGTGGTTGCCGGTGCGTTCTGGTATGCCTCTTTTGCGTCTTCATCCCACCATCTCCCCGACACTAAAAGTCCTTCGTCGTTTGGCCGCCAAGCAGTCACTGACCTCAATACCGGGCCCATTGTTCCCTCTCACACATAATCCTGCCTTATCTCTCCATGTCAGTCATGATCTTTTGCAATTGCTAGTGCCCAAGCACTCGAATAGTCTTAGGATTTGCCAGGTTCTACGGGGTGACTCCATTAGACCCCTGGGGGATCTTGTTCCCCAGGCCTCTCACTCCTTTCGATTAACTTTCTTTTACCACCAACTAAAACATTATGTACATACATTATTGCCGAACCCACAGCTCAGTCGGGAGCTGACAGAATTTGAGCGGTTGTGTACAGTGGAATCTGAACCTGCTCACCTCCTTTCCAGACTGTACGCCCTCGTCCTGGAAGCCCAGGGGACCACCAAACCGTTTTTTCTCAGTTTATGGGAGAGAGATCTCCAATCTTCTCTCACTGAGTCTGAATGGGACACTATGATTGGCTTGGTTCATAAAGGTTCGATTTCTACTAAGATACAGGAATGCTCCTATAAGCTACTCTCTCGGTGGTATAAAGTGCCCGCTGAACTGCATATTTTCCTCCCTCAGGTTTCCCCTCTTTGTTGGAGGTGCGGGCTGACGGAGGGCTCCTATATTCACTTGTGGTGGGACTGTGCTGATATCCAGTCTTTCTGGCGAACGGTGGTTCGGGTGATTCGAGAGATTGCGGAGCCTGACTTCGTGGCATCTCCGGGCGCCTTGTTGTTACACCAGGTTACCTCCTCGATTGTCACCTATAGGAAGTCGTTAACGATTCATCTCATCCAAGCGACGAAAGCTGTTATCCCCAGGTTCTGGAAAGTGGCGGGCCCTCCCCCTATTAGTGCATGGGTTTCTAGAGTGAATTGCATTGCACAACTGGAAGACATGGTGGCCTCCTCCTCGGGTCAGGAATACGCAAATACTCTCAAATGGCTCCCCTGGGCTCTATGGATTGCCTCCCCGCGTTTTCTTGCCTTCTGTCCGTCGGGTGGAGGGGGGATTCGGGCTAGTTGTACGGTCTTTTGGTGCCCTATTTGACGTTTCGGGAGGTACCTCCTTTATTTACTTTTGTGCTTTCTCTGACGAATCTGGTCAGACACTTTTTGTTATTTTGTTCTCAGGGACATTCTGGAGTATCTTTTCTTTTTGTTTATGTTCTTGGTTTGTGTTTTCTTCTGGGACGCCTGCCGTGATATGCTTTTTGCTTGCCGGCACTGTATTGGCATGTTCTCCGTCCATGTAAATGCATGCTGTATTTTATCTCTATTCGTGTCTTTCAGACCCTGGTTTGCTTATTGTATAAGGCTTTGTCATATAGCCTTCTGTCTTACTGTATTATCAGAGGAGACTCTGCCTATCTTTCTTATGCATGTATGTTTTGACATGTATTGTCTATGCTTTTCTGAATAAACGGAGATTTGAACTACAGAGTAAGGAGGGAGATAAAAAAGTGCAATAGTAGGTTACTGGGCCTGGGCAGGCACTTGCAGACAGACACATACAACCATTTGGTGCAGGAATAAATTTCCCTAATATTAAGAAAGGAGATATAGGAGCAGCAGCAGTAAGGCACTGGGCAGGCACTGGCAGACAGACTTTTAGCCACATATTCCCCAATATAAGAAAAAAATGGTCACCCAGAGTAAGGAAAAAGATAGAGGAGGAGGAGCAGCAGTAGCAGGTACTGGAAGACCATGGGGTGGATTCAGAGCCTGGCCTCGAGAGGGGCACTCACACTAACGAACACCCAGACACTCACGTACATAAGCTCAATGTTAACACACACATCCAGACACTAACACATAGTAACACACATACAAAGACATTTACATTGATGTGCCCAAACATTCATACTAGCACACTCACATCTAAACACTCACACTTACAAAACCAGCAACCAGACTAATATTTACTAACGGGTTTTTGTTTTGTGTTGTCCATAAATAAAGCATGAGGTGTAAAGCACTATTTAATAGAAATTAGGAACAATAATTGAAGCACTGGCTCCTACATTTAATTTAAACTTAAACAAACAGCCCTAAAGTAAATCAATTATTGCATTAAAAAGGAAAACAAAGCTCTGCTGCAGTCACAGTATATCAATAATGAACTATATACAGCTTCTTCAATCCACTGCACCCTAATAAATTATCTGCACTACACTATTGACACTTGCAGTATGGTAGAAGATCCTCAATCTCAGCCAACACGGTCACTGGCTCACACTCAAACTCTCATCAGTCAATAAGTGCTGACTCTCATCAGTCTATAACTGCTGTTGATATCAGCACACTTAATTATCTATGCTTGTATGAGTAAGAAAAAGTAAGGGGAAAAACCCACACACTATTGAACCCATCGATCACAGCCATAATCATCAATGAGACCACATCAGTGGGATGAGACACAGTTTGTTTAGCTGTTTGTACCTATGAATCATTTACTATATACTCTCCTACACATAGCCCCTTCCCACTTTCCCCCATGAAAGAATGTAAAAAATTGCATATTTTGCTAAAAATCCAACTGCACAAGTATAATAAAATGTAACAAGCATAAATAGACTATATTTGATGACATCCAAGAAAATCTGGAAGAGATTCCAAGAGATTAACTAAGGCAAAGGTAGAGTTTGGTGAGGAAAATAAATAATGAAACAATGTAGGTAAGGAGATTATAAATTAGTTGAATGGGGGAGAGAGGGAGAAAAGGAGAGGAAGAAGATAGATCCAACAGAGGGGGGTGGGATGAAGTGAACAGGGAAAACAGAGACAATTCAGGGAGAGGGATTTGGGGAGAACAAAGGGGCACTGAACGGATGGGGAGCAGAAGTGGGAAAGGGGAAATACATTTTCAGCCAAGTCATTTTATTTATTTATACTGTTTTATAAACATTTACAAAGAAAAACAATAAACATAAAACAAAAACAACAACGTAAAAAATGCTCAATGATGTGTTATAGATAGTGAATAGTGAGGGCATCTATCGGCTATTTTAGAGGAAATAGATATCCATCTTTACTATCTATCAATTAAATTTCATCAAAAGCTTTCCTCCAAATTGTAAATCCTTCTTCCGCTACCTTATTCTGATTTCTTTCCATTTCAATTTAATATTTCACTTGATTTTTAAATTGAAACAAAGAGGGATTTTTTGTGATTCTTTATTAAGTAATTCTTTATTAAGTATTTTATTGCCAAACATATCTGTATACCGAGAAAAAAATAGAGGTGGATTTAATCTTGGGAATGCTAAGTGAGGTAATACTATTTTTGGCTTCTTATCCACATGATTTTGCCCATGGCAGCTTTGTTAATTAGCATTGTGTATTTTTTGTTGGTTGATGAGTTATTTATTGTTTTTTTTCTCAACTGCATTTTTAGTAATATTCATACTAAATGTAAGACTATATATGCAAAAAAAGCTATATACTAACTATGTATTATCTGTGTAAAAATAAAAAATGGGAATCGTGGAGTATCAAATATCTCATTAAACAACTCATAAAAAGCTCTAGTTTTAAGGTAGCTTAATCTTCGTGTAAAAAAATTATTATTCTTGAAGGCAACATTTTGAGTTAAAGAACAAAGGTCCATTATACAGCAATGAAAGATTAAATTATGTCATATAATTTATGTGCCATAATAATTTACCTTTATTATCTTTATCTTCATTTTTTTCTTCCAGTACAGCACCTATTAATCTATTTTCTGCCACTGGTTTCTTATCCTGAGGCTCCTCATTGTTTGGCATTGTGTGACCATTAGAGGTACCAACATTAAATGGAACATCATCATCTACATGGAATAGGGATAAAAGTAGGTATACAGCAGCAATATAATACAATAGAATACAAGTAAACCAATTACAATCAGTCTTACAATCAATGTAATAGCCCTTAAATTAGGGGAGACTTTATGACATCTACAATAGTTTTATTTTAAGCTACCATTCTTTTTCATATATGTGGACTGGAGCTTTAAAAGGCTGGTAGTACACTGCAGTTCAAAAGTTTGGAGGCACTTGTTTTTTTAAAGAAAGTGTAGACATTGTTAATGTCGTTAATGAAAATGGCTGATTGTTGATGGAATATCGTCATAGGCGTATAGAGGCCCTTTATCAGTAACCATCACTCCTGTGTTCCAATGGCATGTTGTGTTAGCTTTTTAAACTTTAACTTGGATTAGCTAACTGATCATTAGCAAACCAGTTTGCAAATACAGTGGATATAAAAAGTCTACACACCCCTGTTAAAATGCCAGGCTCTTGTGATTTTAAAGAATGAGACAAAGATGAATCATGTCAGAACTTTTTCCACCATTAATGTGACCTATAACGTGAACAATTTAATTGCAAAACAAGCTGAAATCTTTGACAATAACCTGGTTGCATAAGTGTGCACACCTTAAACTAATACTTTGTTTAAATACCTTTTGTTCTTCTTCCCATGATTGTGATGGTCACGTTATTATATGATGTATGTCCCTCTTGACCTCAATAAAAATTGTGTATTTTAACAAAAAATAATAAATATGCAATATGCTGTAGTTTATGCTGAATGTTTGTGAATGAATGTTTGTGAATGAGTGTGTGTGTGATAGCATGAATGTGTGTGGGGGGTTAGCATGGCATAGGGAGGCTGTAATCACATTCCTATCATGGGTGTGATTGCTGTTAGCAATTATATA
>VKOC01033958.1:0-12329 GCA_009364415.1 Spea multiplicata | reverse complement strand
CCCCCCAGTTATGCACATTTGAGCCCAGGCTTCCGACACTGCCTCCCAGGTATGCCACACAGCCTCCCAAGATATGCCTTTTATACCCTATTTGCCTTATACCCCCTGATATGCCACTGTGCCCCCTGAAATGCCAGTATGCCTTATACCCCAGATATGTCACTCCGTCCTCCCTAGATATGTCTTATACCCCCAGATATGCCTTATACCCCTCAGATATTCCATAGTCCCCTCATAGATTCACAAACTCGTTCATAGCACACTGACACAATACTTTTATAAATAAATACAGGGTTAATCTTCACTGCCCCCAGGATTTAGATTCCCCTTAGTATGTCCCCTTTACCTCTAACTGCACCTTAAGTTAACTTTATTAAATTAATTAAATTAACCCTCAGTCCTCGCCATTGAATTAACCCAAAGACCCCATCACCACAACTGCCCCTAAAATTAACACTAAAGACCCCCAGCAACCATAACTACCCTAAATTAAACCCTAAAGGACCCATTAATCATAACTGCCCCTAAATTAACCCACCTCCCCTAAACGTTCAGCAAACCCAAATATTAAGTTTTATAATCACAGTTAGATGAATTGAAGCAGTATCTAAGGAGCATATAAGGGAATGGGCTGTTTCTCTTGCAGTCAATGCATCCAACACCTTCAACAGGGATTCCACACCCTACCAAAACCACCTGAAAAGACAAACGGACTTATTTAAACGATTACAGCAAGATTAACATAGGAAAACCTGCATCACAATATCAAGTAGGTGATGAGTTGTGGCTTTTCTTCAGCACCACATAAAAACTCCCTGGACCAGCAAAGAAACTCACCCTAAATATCTTGGCCCTTTCCCTATAACGGCAGTTCGCCTCCCATCGCAGTGCACGGTTCGGACGAGTTCGAGGTGGAGAGCATATTGGACTCTCGTATACGTTATGGACAGTTGGAATATTTGGTGAGTTGGAAAGGGTAAAGTCCCGAAGAGCGAACTTGGGAACCTGCAACGAACTTCCATGCCCCCATTAAAATACGTGCTTTACACAAGACACACCCCAGTAAACCAGCTCCTGTACGCCCCTTGAGGTTGTGTCTACAGGGGGATCCTGTCAGGAACCTACCTCAGTTCCCTGACTTTCGCGGGTATCTTGCAGCAAGGATACCATCTTCGTCTGCGTACTACGCGGACACGTACTGCATCTACGAGCATAAGGCCGCATCCCCGTTATGAGAGGCAGATTCTATGACCATTTGGGTATAAGTATATATGATTTCAAAGTGTTTTTACCCTACCATTCAATCAACTGCCATTATTTAAGATATTTATTAATTAATAAGGTGGAACCGGGTCCCCTAAAGGGTCAGGTTTTTCTGGTGAGGATGGGAGATACGTAGCTCTTCTGAGCGGCCCTTTTCTTTTTTTTCCACTGTGGAGCCACTGACCTCGGGGCTTAAATAAAAAATAATTAAAAAAACCCTGTGTGAACTTCTGTCAAAATGGTGGAGCTTCCGGTGACGTCCTCTCCTTTAATTAAAGCATAACAGAAATATAAAATCTTAAGAATGCAAAAAATCTTAGTATATACATAAAAATTATGTTATTGAAAAAAACATACCACGGACTAAGCTGCTCATTCACAGCACTCACTTGATCTCCAATACAGGACTGAGTAATTATTTCTGCAGTATGCAAAGGTCTTATATTCCTGTCTGCCTTAGTCTTGTGACTGCAATTACAGTGGCACCTTATACTACATAATAGTGTATTCCCCTGTATTGCTGCCTAACAGGGCTCAATGGTTATATTCGTTTTCCACCTCAGAGAGAGCCGAAATGTGTTAGGTGGACAGCATTCATTTCTTCCATATTAATCGCTGTTTTTATGTATATACTAAAATGTTCTCAAATTAAGATTTTATATTTCCCCTTAACATGGTAAAATTGTGGTGGGGGAGCTACATTTTTGCTCTGTATCTTCTGTAAAATCTGGGTTAGTGTGTTTTTATCTGGGTGTGTGTATGTGGGTATTTTAGTGTGTGAATATGTGTCTTTGTTTCTGGGTGAATATGAGTAATTGGGTATGTTAGCCTGTGTCTGTTAGTGAGTCTGGGTATGTTAGTTTGTGTGTTAGTGTCTGGGCATGTGACTCGGTGTGAGTGTCTGGGTGTGTTCGTGCTGAGTGTCTGTGTGCATGTTTGTGTGTTAGTGTGAGTGTCTAGACATGTGTGTCAATGTGAGTGCCCCTTCCTGTTGTCAGGCTCTGGATTCCCCTCTGGTGTGGGGACAATATTTTCTCTGGCTGATAGATTCATGTTCCTTTTGTACATAGCTCAGTTGTAGAAAATGCAATACAAAAAAAGGCCTAAAATGACTTTTAGATTTGGTGCCTGCTAGCTTAATCAAAGCAAATATAGCATTAATTTAGGCATTGGCACAAAACTAGCAATAGCACAATACTGGAAAACACCAACTTCACCACTACCACTTAGACCACTTAGAGAATACGAATATGATCATGAGAACAGGGTAGAATACATTCTTTAGTATGAAAGGTATAGAATATCATGGAACATTGTTCAACAATACGGCTAAGTAAAACTAGAAATGTAATTGAAATGGCACTGTGCAAAGAATGTTTTGCTAATCGTTAACAACCAATAACTGAGGAATTCAATGAAGCTGAAGAACCTTTCACTCAACACAAACAGGAATTAAAAGGTAGGTGTAATAGAATGTTGTGCTGAATTGTATTTCTTGCCCGTTCAAAAGCGTTTCTCCGATTTCTGTGAAATAATACAGGGGGTGTGTTCTAATTCCACAAGTAGTTCTGGAAAACACAACATTATCTGCCTGGGACTGCAAAACATTGTATGCAGCAATATTAAAATTCTGATGTAAATCAGGTAAGGGAATTTTAATTTTTTGATTTGTCTTTTTTAATTTTCTCTGCAATGAAAATAAAACAGTATGTGTACTGTTTCCCTTCACAGATCAGGTCTGAAACTAGAAGGACATATGGCCATGAATATCCCATAGTTAAAGTCTTCTTACAAATTTGTTGGAGACAGAACATACGTTGTGTTTGTGTATTACTCCCTTGGTTTGTATATCTTCTTATTATATCGCATATATAGTATATATATACATATATTCATTGTTTTACATTTGACCATTTCTTTAATACACAGGTTTCATAGTATTTTGTATTTTAAATGTTTGTACTTTCTGTACTCAAATTCCAATAGAAAACCTACTGAGCATAACCATAACACAGCTCTATGGGCTACAGAACTATTGTCTTGGTGTCTGCCTAGGTTTAAGAATCCCAACCTATTGTACTTTACCTAATCTATTTTGTAATGCCAACTTAAACAGCATTTTATATTGATGCCAACCTTCTGAAAAACCCCATACTTAATACTTATATTCTTCCTGTCAGTCAGCCAGTGTTGGCTCTTCAAAGGGTATGGGCAGTGGGGACTTTATGTGCATCTACAAAAAGTGATACTGTTAATTTGAGCAAGCAATTAGTGGCAACCAAGGGGGAGGAGACCGAGGCAGTGATGCATTATCCACCTAAGGTAGTACTTGAATGTATTCCTTTTTAGTGGGGCTGTCAGGGAAAGTAAACTGTATTTACATGGTACTGTAATGCATTCTTTCTTGTCTAGAAAATAAGTGACTGCGATGAAAAAAACAACAAAGAAACAGTTTTATGTTTAGCATTATCCCCCAATTTAGTTCAGCTGTCCTTTAAATCAAATTACTTAATTTGTTTTCCTGAAAAGTAGTAGTGTGTTTTTGTATATTTTAACTTTTTTATTTTCCATTTTTTGCAGATTTTTTACTTTTCACATTTATAGTTATATTTTTTATACTGCTCCTTGTCAGTACAATGTATAGAGATCCACTTTGTGGTCAGATGGGGGGCGTACATAACATCTCTGTTTGATACATTGTGTGAGGCCATCATGTTTTTAACTTTTTCTTTTGTCAGCCAGTTTACATTGTTATTATTTATTTTCTCATAGGAATGCATTTTTAGATTTTGTATGATGTCAAATATAAATCAAATATATCCAGCACAATGACTTTAATTTAAAAATAAAAAGCAAAAACTATAAGTAGATTTAATAAGTGAATTTAGTTATGCTGTGATAGGTTTCCTTTAACTATAGTAGCTAATGTCAATGTAGCTTAATTGCAACTGATGGGCTGCTATTCCTTTTCAAATGTGACATGGGAACAGCATAAAAATAAAAAAGAGTGAAAATAAAACACTGGAAACCTGTAACGAACATGCTATGATTTTGAACTTGAATACTCCAAATAACACAAAAATGTAAGCATATGGGGTATTTCTGTAATCTAGGGATGCAGGTTAATAGGTTTTGGTGTATTTATCTGCCGTTGCACTTAACCACACTAAAGCACAAAAGCAAAGAAGATTAATATTACAGCAAATTGTGTCAGAAATTTGTGGCAAATTTGTGCGTTTTAATGATCATAGGAAAATACACTGGGTTATCTGATAACCAGAATTATTCATTTTTGTGAATATGTCATACTTTTGTTCACTATTAATGTTACAAACCCAGCATACTAAAGGTAAAAAAAAACAACTTGAATAAAAAGGTACACTCCCTAATATTTATCCTTTAATTGACAAAAATATATTACATAATAGCATTTTAACTGTTTTAGTGGAAATTTTTAATTTATAATTGAACTAGCTAGAAAAGTGGTATCAAAAGAAAGCCCTACATTACTTTGAAAAAAGTATATGATTTTTGTGGGTGCATTAAATAGGGAGGGGAAGAATTAAGATTGGACAAAGATATGGTAAAAATAGAAAAAAGACACTGGTCATCTGGTGGGGTAAATCCCTCTGTTACAGAGTGGTTAACTGAAACATGTTTACTCTTTATACTAGGTGGCACAGAGTGCAGAAGACTCTTTGAAGGAACGCCAAAAATCATGCGTGTGTCCAACATAGAAGGAAACAAATCTATAATTTACAAACAAGGAGACACCTCTGACATACATTTCACAATTGCTGCCTCTTGTATCTTCACAGTCTGCTTGTTTGGAATGCTGGGGAATGGAATTGCTTTCTGGTTTCTCAGCTTCAGGATCCCAAGGAACAAATATACAGTTTATATAATCAATCTGATGATCGCTGACTTTATTTATCTATTCTTTAATGCAACCCTTATGACACTGCACATTGACCAATTAATGGGTTTTCACCCATATTCCCCTGGTATAGCAAAGGCTAATCTTCTATTGGAACTTATGTATGATGGTGCATACCAGGGAGGAATGCTATTTCTGCTTGCAATTAGTGTAGAGAGATGTCTATCTGTTTATTATCCTATATGGTACCGTTGCCGTCGGCCAAAACACCAATCAATTATAGTCTGTTTATCAGTGTGGGTTGTTGCCTGTCTAGTCAGTTTTCTTCAAAATCTTGTGTGCTCTCCACAACCTTTTTCAACTGGGTCTGTAGAGTGTACAGGCGTTCAGATGATGTCCTTTGTTCTATCTATAGGACTTTCTGCCCCGCTGATGATTTGTTCAAGCATAATTTTGCTTATAAGGATTCAAAAAATGTCCAAGAGATGTCGTCCTCCAAAACTTTACACTATCATTATTATTACAGTCTTTGTATTTCTCATAGCCACAGTTCCGATAAAGTTTATGTGGTTATTACTTTATTTCGAATATTTACCAAGAAATTTTCATACTGCCCGTTTCGTCTTTGCCAGTGTACTATGCACTGTACTTAGCAGTAGCATTAATCCCTATATATACTTCATGGTGGGCATACAAAAGAAAAAGAAGAAAGAGAAATTACAGCATTCTATTCATTTTGCTCTTCAATCTGCGTTTCATGTTGTGGATGAAGAGGCTGAAAAACCAGTTGGGGACATCTCAAGAATTAGCTATATAAACACTTAAGAAATAAATCCAAATAACCTTCACTTATTTGTAATTACACATATGAAAATGCATTTTTTGGAGACACTATTTTTTTAAACATACTCATACAAAACCCACCCCTCCCATGTGCCACTAACCCTGATCTCTGGCATCCTGATTACTGGCTTGACTACCGTTTAGCCTGACCTTTGGCATCCTATATTCTGGCTTGGCATCCTCTGGCATCTTGATCTCTGACCTTCATGACTACCTTGAGCTGCACATCTATCTATCATTCATGCTTGTAACTACTCTCAAGGAAGTCTGAGGAAGTTAGCCTGAGGAAGCGCGGGCTGCACTGCTTGCCTATTTGTATTTCCAGAGGGGTTGGTGGAGCTGGTGTTAAGGTCCCACAGTGACCTCCTTTTCACTAGTGTCTATACTAAGACGGGATGACGCATGTTATGTGACCCCGCTGGGCGAATCCCTGTGGGGACCAGTCTCCCTACTCTGGACTTGCCCCTCTGCCCAGCCAAGACCGGTACACCAGTACCAGAAGTAACATTCCTGATGGCGATCCTGTATAAAAGAATAGTAGAATCCCCCTCTCATAAATGGAGAACATCAGAAACTATTGTTATCATATGAAGGACTCTTCTTGGTATATGTGTTAAATAAGGTCTCCTGTTCTCCTGCTGTATAATCCAGAAATATAACCATTTTTGATTGTACATTCCAGGATCTGTTGCTTTAGTATATTAAAAATGCCTGTATGCATTGCATACAACATTTGTTTAATTTTTCCCTTTGTGTTTAATGAAATTGTTCATTTGGATTGTGCATGCCAAATACATGTTTAACCTTATAAATTCTAGGGAATGACAATTAATAATCTGTACAATGTGTTTTATTCAATAATTATTCAGATTCCACTGAGAGATTGCATCTTTTGTTGAACTTAGTCATAATCATAGGTAGACAATGTGACATTTGACTCTGTTGTGTATGATTACAATGCAGACATCACAAATATACAATGAAATATAACTGAGACCAAAGCAATGGTTGGTGTTTACTTAATGGTGGGAGTTTGGCAGGAGAGTTTGCATGACCTTAGTATCGTCAACTTCGGCCCCATTCCCAATAAGAGAAATACACACAGTGTTGAAATAAAATGCTTTATTTAATCATTCGATTTTTGGATAAAATTTGGCCACGGTCAACATAAAATATTCTCCCCAACCGTGACACTCCTTAAAACATATTTCTTAAACGTGTTTATTAAAAACCATAATTAACCACAAACTTGGCTAAAAACGCCAACCGTATAACACATTAGATCCATAAGGCTGGTAAGGGCGTAAATCCTCCACGTCACTTGTAGAGGCTGCCGGCGTCCAAGCCCAGCAACCACACGCCAACCATCGTATCACCTGAGCACGCGCCCAGGGAGTGTTCTGCACTTCCGCCCTTAGGCATGTGCACCACGAGTACAACCATATCTTAGATAGTTGTCTCAAGCACCGAACCAGCCAACCACATTTGAACAATGACCATAACATAATACCAAACGCCACGGCCTGTAACGTGCGACTCCTTGCACCGTTACTGGCCCCCCAAAACCTCCAAGGCCCGCTCAATCCCAGATTGAATCGCCAGATTCCATAAATCCAAACCAACATCCGACAAGTGGACGCCATCACTGCGATAGAGACCCGACAAATCGCCCTCCAAATCAACATGCCTTACCACAATACCCCCCTGAAAAGCAACAAAACGGGAGATGGTTTTGTTCACCTGACGCCTGGCCCTCTCGATACCGTCCCGCGAATTTGCGCCCTTCCAAACCTTCCTAGTGACGATATGGGACCAGACGAAGATCGTATGCGGGTAGGCGGTCCAAAATTGACGAAGATCAGCCTTAATATTGCCCACTAACACTCGCAGCGGGACATGGCATAAATCATTACCCCCAACATGTAAAATTACAACATGAGGTACACCATGCACATGAATGTGTCTAGATAATTCCCGGGAAACCCTGTCCCAGCGCATACCTCTAAATCCAAGCCATCTTACAGAAACCTTATCTCTGTCGAAACCCAGCTGACGCCCAGAAGGTCGAACCGCTGGCCGCCCAAAACACATACGAATGCCCTAAAATCCAAACCTCCCGACGAACAGCACCTGCGAAAGAAAATAAACAAAGATAGCACGGCCCAACACAAACCAAATTACAGCAACAAATGGGGACGAATGTAGGACCTAAACCTAGTAGACTCCCAACGACCGATTTTCTTGATCAAGTCCTTACTTAACCCCCACCTTGAAGCCTCGGTGGCCGCACTTATACGAAAGGAATGCGTCCCAAAGTCCGCGTCCACCAGGCCCAAAGCCCGCAAGGTACGCTTAAAAACAGATCGAAATTGAAAACGCGACAACGCGGAACCATCGGCATGAACCAAAAAGGATGACGGCCCATCAGGCCGTACAACCCCATACTCCCTTAAGCAGGCCACTGGACAAACCGGGCTACCCGGACACTCCAGAAGGTCTACACACAGCCCCTTACCTCCTTGATCAGTCTTGGAGCGCCTAATCAAAATCTCAACGTCCTGCCCGCGGCAAACCACATCAACAGCCTGGATCCCACCATGAAGGATCCGCGAGGGGCTGACCAACTCTCCGATCCGAAAGGCACCAAAGAAAGCCAAGGAAAAAGCACAGCGAAACAGCAAAACTTCAAACGAGGACGAACAAATCTCCTGAAGCTTACTCACCATATCCACCAACATCCCATACGACACAGGACGCCTGGAGTCCCCCACCTTGGGGCCCCTCTTAAATCCTCTGACCGCTTGCCGTACAGAAAAAACCTTAGTCACATCCGGATCACCCCTTTCCTTAAACATAAAAGACAAGGCTGCCAAACGACGATCTAAACTGGACACAGACACCTTCCTGCTGAAAAGGTACCCAATGAACCATGATAACACCTCAGCCCTGTCCACCTCACTGTCAGACTCCACGGCCAGTCGCTCAAAGCATTCCCACTCCCTCCACGTCTTGTCATAAAAAACCCGCGTAGAGGGAACCAGCGATCGTGACCGTAGCTGTTCAGCCGTCAATCTGCCAGCGTCCACATCCAATCTGGAAATCGACAGCCCTCGCGGGCAGCATTGGGCACCAACTGGAAAAACCTGTCCCACTGTGAACGAGACAAAGAGTCAGCCACACCATTGTCAACCCCAGGTACATGAACAGCCCGAAAATAAATGTTCAACTGAAGGCAACGTAAGACCAACCACCGTAGCAACTTCAAAACAGGCAACGAAGAGGAGGAAATATTATTGACAGCATGAACCACGGATAAATTATCGCACCGAAACTTAACATGTTTGTCAGCCAATTGGACCCCCCACAGCTCCAAAGACACCAAAATTGGAAAGAGCTCGAGAAACGTCAAATTCCTCGTCAAACCTCTTGCCTCCCAGTCCGAAGGCCAAGGACACGCACACCACGCGCCCTTAAAATAAGCGCCGAAACCTAAGCTACCCGAAGCATCCGTCCACAGCTCGAGGTCAGAACTCGAAACCGGAGGCGCAAGCCATAGTGAACGACCGTTATACCCACATAAAAACGTATCCCATACCCTCAGGTCATCCTTTAAGGCCACGGTCAGTCTGACAAAATGATGAGGAGCCCTGACTCCAGCCATGACTCAAACATGTACAACATGACTCAAACATGTACAAGGGTGGACCGTCTTGTCCGGGGCCAAAGGGATCCCGAAATCCCGAGACACCTGTACGACAGTAGCCAACAAAACCCTGCATTGAGACCCAGAAGGAGGACCAATACACAAAAAGTCATCAAGATAATGAATAACAGACTGTAGACCCGACACCTCCCGAACAACCCATTCGACAAACGAACTAAAAACTTCGAAAAATCTACAAGATATGGAACAGCCCATCGGAAGGCATTTGTCCACATAAAACTGCCCGTCCCATTTACACCCCAGCAAATGGAAACAATGCGGATGGACCGGCAATAAACGGAAAGCCGCTTCAACATCTGTCTTGGCCATCAAAGCCCCCCGACCAAAAGAACGCACCCACTCAACGGCCCGGTCAAAAGAGATATAAGAAACCGTGCACAATTCCGGGTCAATCCCATCATTAACCGATTGCCCTTTCGGGTAAGACAAATGGTGTATAAGACGGAACTTGCCAGGCTCCTTCTTGGGGACAACACCCAAAGGGGATAAACGTAAATTAGGCAAAGGACAAGTCTGGAAAGGGCCCGCCATCCTCCCCAACGCCACTTCCTTACCCAACTTATCGGACACAACACCGGGAAAGGACAAAGCGGAATGCAAATTACGGACAACCGTAGTAGACACCCCCTCCCTAAAGGGGATCCGAAAACCATCCCTAAAACCGGAAAGCAACAACGAAGCCGCTTCCCGATCACTATATCTACTCAGCCACGGAACCATCTTCTCTACCAGCACCGGAGTCACCCCCTTTTCCCCCAGCCACCCCTTTTCCTTTCTTCTGCTTTTTAAAGCACTTGGAGAAGGGATGGGACCCATTACACCCGGAGCACTCGTGCTTGAATCTGCACAAGGAACCCCATTTGCACAACCCCTCATTGTATTTCCAGCAATACCCCTTTTGCATGCCGGCCGATGAGCCAGAACTGGAATTGTCACCGGCCGCCGCTGGAAAGGGCTGGGATTGACCTCGGCCAGGTGTCATAACCCTGAGCCACAATGAAATATCCTTATGATCCCAGCGCAAACCTTTCCTGAAAGCCATCCTCTGTCTAAATTGTTCATCGTAACGGAGCCAGGACTGACCCCCGTAAACCCGGTAAGCTTCCCCAATACTATCCATGTAACCAAATAAACCGCTACAGTGCTCGGGATTCTTTTGCCCAATTACACTGGCTAAAATGGCGAATGCCTGAAGCCAATTAGAAAAGGTTCTCGGAATTAGACGATAACGCCTTTTTTTCTCGTCTTCTTTTTTAACCTCCTCACCCTTCTTAACCCTGTCCAAATTAAATTTGCCCAAAGGAAGCAAAGAAAAAATCTCAACATACTCCCCCTTCCAAATTTTTTCCCGAACTTCATCTTTTAGATGAGCACCTAAGGGTGCCTCAAAGCATACATAAACCTCACCCCTGGCCGCATCAGCCAGACGGACAGCAGCCTGATCACCTTGCTTGTCCCCTACAACAGGACCCGAACCACCAGGCCCTGGGGGAGCAGGCACCACAGGTGCCGCAGGTCCGGCAGGACCCTGTAATGCAGTACCCACAGGAGATCCAACCCCCGCCGCGGTTGGCACTGGGGGCCCTGACACCGCCTGACCGCTTGCCACGCCATAAGACCCCCAAGCCTGCGCCGGGGTTCCAGAGCCCTGTAAACCACAACGAACCAACAACTCTCTAAAACCATCGACAAATTGAGATAAAGCAGGCAGAACGGCCGCGTGCGGAGCCACAGGAGCACCCTGAGTTTGCCCAGAAATGGCAGCACTCTGCTGCACAGGTAAGACAAGGCCAGGTGCAATATCCGGAACCCCAGATGAAACTTGAGGCACAGAAAAACCAGCCGAAGCCCCAGGAGGTAAAGCCCCATGCACACCTGAAGGCCCTGCAAACCCCAACAAACTACTAGCAACCCCTGATCCCCCAAAATTATGTGACCCCACCTGTCCCTGTGACCCAGCATACCCTCCAAAACTACTAGGAACATTAGAAAGATTGGAAGAGAAAAAAGGAAGAGATTGAACAACAGTATGCTCACCCCTCGCCTGGCCAGCTGCAGGGGAAGATGTAGAGGGCATAGCCTCTCCTGCTGACAAATTGACAGGCACCGGCGTGAACAGCTCAGGCGTACCGGGGTCCTCGGCTGTACTGGCAGGAACGGCTTCATCCTGACGTCCGTCACCAGCTCTGCCCTCGCGAGGACCGCCCTCTCTGCCGCGACGACGCGAATCCCGGCTGCTGCTGAGACTACCCCCGGACTCCTGCTGCCTCCGGGCGGGGGCCCCGGAGCGTGATGAACGGGAACCACCGCCACAATGGACATCCACAGCCGGAACAGACGACGCAGCCGGAGCACGCCGCACCGGATCCTCAGACACGTCTGCCATCTCCTCTTCGGAAGCACTGCTAGGGGGAACGAAGGTAGGAGGAACCTCCGGACTCGTGCGTCTTGTTGCCCGCGGTGCCCTGGAACGGCCGGTCCTTGTAGACGCTCTGCTCCGCTTGGCGGTGGGGTGGCCTGGACTCCGTGACCAGAAACGGGTCGGGAGCGCCCAGAAGCCTCTGGGCTAAGGCGAGACGGGGGGCGAGACACCAGGGTCCTGGTAGAGCGCAGGCCCCTAGA
>VKOC01033955.1:0-15893 GCA_009364415.1 Spea multiplicata | reverse complement strand
CTCGGCGCCCCTCTCTCTCTCTTCCGCCTCAAAAAAAAAACGCTTGGGGCGGCAAAGTGCCGCCCCTTCTAAAGTGCCGCCTGGGGCAATTGCCCCAGTTGGCCCCATTGTAGGGCCGGCCCTGTGTGGATGGATATGTGGCTGCGTATGCACAGCCATATGCTATGTTTTTTCCGTCACATAGCGTGTGGCCAGGCATTTCTAGCCACTGGAGCATCAGATTAGGGCAGGTTGTTGGCCAGCAGCCCAGCCGGCATTTGCCCGGTGTGCCAGATGGACAATCCTGGCCAGATGGTTATTGCTAAACTAATTTGTGCATAAGATTCCTTGTCTGATCAATATATTCCAACACCAATTGTAAACTTATAGATGTCATAGAGGTGACAACATACAGCCTTTCCATTATTCTATTCAAAATCACCAATTTCTTTTGTAAGTAATGGACCACTTTGTATTTGTAAGGTGAATATAAACCTGGGTGTTACAAATCAATAAATTCTGCTAAATATACTTTTTGCTCACAGTATAACTACCATTGACCGCATCATCCAAATGCACTTGCTGTAAACTGGTTTAAGTGCTTTTAAGTGCTTTATGCTATAAAATGCTTTATGTATGTCACATGGTTTGCTTTTCTTTGTCCTTGTATCACCCTCTCTCTCTTTTTGTGATTTTTTTTCTTTGTCCTTCTCATTCTTTTCTCTTGCCCTCTGGGTGACTCTCTAGGTTTCTTGCCACTTTATCCAGGAAGGGATACGATCAGTGGGCTTTTCTGCAAGTTCGCATTTGTTTGTGTCTAAATGATGTTTGGCACTTGAAAGAAATCCATCCCTCTAATTACTTTCGATGTTTATCTGTTTGTCTGCCTATCAATAGCTCCTACAACAGCTCAGCTGGCTAGACATTAGAACATCATGAATTCTTTGCGATGAACTCGGTCGGAATGAAGGCCGCTAAACGATCGGAATAAAGAAGTTGCTATTTCACAAGAATATCCACAAATAGCGACTTACATTTGTGACGGAGCTGTGACTTTTGTTGGAAACCGCAGCTTGGTACAATGCCATTCTTTCCTTCAAAGATAAAGATTCTTGGAAATCTAAGGGGATAATACCACTCCAGGTGGTATCTTCTTCTGATGGCCCTTGTTTAGGTGTATCAAATCCTAAAGATGATCAAAACAACATAAGACAGAAAATTAGTTCATCTTACAAGTTTAATGAACTTTCACGGTCCAGATAGCATTAATATACAGTATATTGCTAGATTCACACGATTAGATGAGCTAGTATTAAAATAATGTGGTGCTATCTAACTATGAGCAAGGGAATAATATTTTATCCAATTTAACTTTAAAAAAAGAGCATTTAAGAGAATAAAACTGATCTTTTGAAATCATTTATAGAACTATAACCTAACATTGGCTGTATATTTAGTATTGAGTTTAATTATTCATTTGTGAAACAAGATTTGATTTCCCTGGTCACTCAAGACATTGGGTTTAATAACCGAGAGCTGAAAAAATAAGCCCAGGATGAAATAAACATAAATGAGTTTGGGCCACAGTCCCTTATTGTCTCATATCCCAGTAAGCTTCCTACATGCTGCTTCCTACATGCTTCCTACATGCTTCCACAATTAAGTCATCTTGGTTTTAAATTTAAACTATGTAGACTTGCTCATAATGGCCAACTTGAACCTGAACAATTATTATTTTAAAACTATTTCCATCCCAGCTAAAGAATTAAGAATGTTGATTTTTTATTGGCTTATTTATCTGGCTTATTATTTATTGTTTGGGCTTACTTAATGGTGGATAAGACCCATTTGGCCCATCTAATCTGTCCATGTTGTCCATGTTGATTTAAAGGACCTTCAGTGTCCTTGACTGCATTTATGTTGATATTAGTGTTTAAGGAATTTAAAGAAACTCTTTTCCATTCCCTGTATTAGCCTCGACAACTTCTGCTGAGAGGTTGTTCTATGTATCTACCACTCTCTCAGTAAAGTAAAATGCCCTTACATTATATCTAACATGATGCTACCAATTGTGTATTTATTTATCATAGTTGTTGAACAAAATCAATGTACGACTAGGCTAGTAATTATGTGTCGGCATGTTGGAGTATGCATATGCGGATGTGTGTTACTTTATACAGCTTCCCACACGAGTAAAAACGAAATAAATAAGCAAAATAGAAATACTTTTTTTTCTTGCATTTCCTTTTAAAAGAACCCGAGAAATGGAGACCAATAATTTCAAACAAAATGACATCAAAGTATAAACTGAAACAAATGGCAGCAATGTCCCTGCTCATGGGAGCGTATAAAGAGAGAATAGAGTGTTTGGTGAAACAGAAAGGATGAAGAAGCTGCGGTTTTCCCAGTGTATTGAAGAACACCTGCCAAAGATCAGATTTATGACTGTAGAACAGTCAGTACAAATGTATCAAAATGACCAGCTTGTTGCAGTTGCCGGATCCAACTTCTGACTCTACAGCTAATGTAGAGTATAATTCCCATCACCTAGCTCATGAAACTATAAGACACCTACACCGATCAGCCATAACATTATAACCACTGACAGAGGGGGGGGGACCTTCACAATATTAGACAGGTGGTCATAATGTTATGCCGGATAGGTGTATGTCACCCTTCCTAATGTAGACTTCACCTGTAATGTTTGGTTACCTTTTTTGGCTGAGGATTGTGAGAGTCCACAACGGCTTGATGCCTTATATTATTATTGCGTCTACGTTATATAATTTATTTGCTATTATTTTTTTCTATTAATGTAATGTCAGCAGATGTGTTAGCACTGTGCAATGAATTATAGTGACTAATTTAAAGAGAGATATGAACCTGCACGGGAAGGTCTGTGTTACAAGTTACAAGTTAGAATAGCAGCAGTCTCACATATTCGTCCTTGCTAACTCGCTCACAGATACAGTAACACTCGACTTAAAAATACAACCTCTAGATTGTAAGCTCCTTTGAGCAGGGCCCTCCTCACCTGTTGTCTCTGTAAGTCACATTTTTATGTTACATACTACTTGTGTCCTGTCCACCCATTCTACAGCGCTATGGAATTTGAAGGCGCTATATGAAAAAAGAAATAATAATAACAAGCACCTCAAAGATTTGTACATGCAAGATACAACAATTTTTTATGTCAAATGTGAGACTCTCCCCCATAAATAACAAATACATTACAATTAAAATTAAAGGAAAGCAAAATAAATAGCAAAAAAGAAAATATTCATTCCATTACTATTTTGCAATGCATCCTCTAGCCACTAGGGGCCAGTGCTGTATGGGGGTATATAAACTCGTTGCTACCAACAGCTGTCAGCCACGGATTCATTTTTTTTTAACCTTTTTAAAAAATCTTAATTGTGTTTTTTGTTTAACTTGTATTTATTTTATTTTTTAAAGGCTTGCTTTCGGCAAACAGTTAAATATTCAAAGGCACGCTTGATTTAATGAGATTTGTTCAGGTTCACCTTAGGGTTTTGCTTAGGGTTTTGCCTTTAACTTCCAAGGGGTTTGGAAAACTACCCAAAGTTCTAGAGAAACTGAGTTCTCTGAAACCAATTGCACTTTTAGAAAAACTTCCACTTTCATCATTACAAGGTCAGGGAGAGTGTTTCATGCAAAGTTAGACAACCATAATTACAAAGCGTTGTAATTTGCCGTGAATCCTAAAGAGCAGAAATGTCAAAATCAAAATACAGCAACAACTAAATAGCAGATGCAAGCGGAAGGTAAATAATAATGTAACCTACATTTCTGTGATATTATATCTGTAAATAACAATATAGATAGAGGAATTTTACGAGTAAAGTCATAGCGACAGAGTATGTTAAAATAAGTTGCTAAAATTGAGTCTGAGCTCAGGTTGCCAGACCAGGCACATGAAGTGTGATATATTTCGAGCCTCTGGTCATGCACTTTGTTTACAGTAAGATGAGACTTATCACCGAGGCGTTGAAGCTGTTAAAAACAGAAATTAAGATAAAGCTGTTAGGTATGTTGGCATATGGTGTGATTCCGCTAGATGAATAGCTTATGTCGATGTGTCTGGCACAAGGGGATGAAAACCCAGAGCATTTTCCACAGATATAAGCTGGAGGCTATAGTCTGCCACCACTTTTACCATTTACATGGTCTGCTGGCCAATAATGGGGAGGTGATGAAATAAGGCACATAATTAGGAAGGTTGTTTTCATTTTTCTATTGGTGTCTAATGGGTCCTCGGGTAAACATCTGCATAATAGATTACTACCTCCTTACAACTCATTGGTGGATCAGAATCAGATTTGTCACATTGAGTATGTGAAATGTCTGCCCTGCTAGATCTGCCCCAGTCCCCGGTAAGTGCTATTGTTCTGAAATGGAAGTGTATAGGCGTAACAACAGCCACAAACCAGTAGACCACTCACACCCACAGAGAAGGGCTGCAGAGCGCTGAGCACTACATACTGGAATACAGAGTGCCTACTGTAAAGTTTGGCAGAGGAGGGATAATGGTCTGGAGCTGTTTTTCAGGATTTTGTTCCCCTGCCCCACCCCATTAACTTAAATATGCACTGGCACACATTTTTACGCACACTTTTACACACTCACAGTCATACTCATACACACTTACACATGCACATTCATGCTAACACACAAACACTTACACATACTCATTCATGCGAACACACAAAAATGCATAATCATTCATTCTAACACAAACTTGCACATACACATTTATGATCATATACAAACACTCATGCATATACTCTCACTCTAACATACATAGACTCACAAATAGATACATACTCCCTCCCACTCACTTGCTCACTCATTCACCCTGTTCTCTCACCCGCAGCTTTCTTTCTCTTCATCTCACTTTTAAAATTGTTCACAAAAATCTGGTCCGACTTGGACTGGCCTGGTACAGAATGTACTGGCCCTTTATGACCAATCTTGGACTGGCCCAGGGAGGCAGGAATGCATTGCCTACTGGGGACCAGTTTGTGGAAGGCCCTGTCTTGTCCCAGCATGGCTGTACCCCTGTGCAGAAAGCAAGGTCCATAAAGACATGGTTTGATGAGTTTTGTGTGAAGGAACTTGAGCCCTGCACACATCCCTGACCCATATTTTGGATGAACTGGAAGGCCGATTAAGAGCCAGGTCTTCTCGTCCATTATCAGCTTCTGACCTCACAACTGGGTACAAACCCCCGCAGACAAGCCTTCCACATACTTTTGGTCATATGGTGTATATGAATGTAAGAAGCTGTCTAAACTACATTTGAGGGATTATCCAATCTGTCGCTATAGCCATTAAAATTGAATGACAAGCATTCATGTTATGTTATTGAATGACAAGCAAGTTATGTTAATATCATTTTGACATAGACTACTGGGAAAAAAAGAAAAGCTTGAGACATAGATGTGAAAAAAACATTAATTAGATCCATCTGCTATTTTCAAGAAAAATAAACAGCAGGAGTTACTTATGCCATCCTCAATGAAAAAATGTATATACAACAAATGGTTTTAGAAACCAAACTATGACATTACAGTAAAATTGAGTTCTTTTAGTAAGCTAAAGTCTTTATTTTCAACTCCTGTAAGCAATGCATGTCTTTCAGACTTTATACCATAACCACTTTTTAGGTAACATCCTATAGCTAATATATACTGAATATATGGATATAGCATCATTGGTTCCATGAGAAGATGGAGTTGAAAGTGATACCTTTTACAATGCCGGCGTAGAAACATAAAGTAACAAAGCTGGAATATAAAGTGATTCATTTAAGCTATATTTCCATGTTACAACAGTTTGTTGTTTTTTTTTTATCACAGATGTTAAAGGGGTCTAATGTATGACGTGACTTAGTATATTTAAGTCCTATGATAAACTACAAAGCATGTTTTGATGCTTGGACAACTGTAGCATATATCTTCTGGCCACAAGCCTAGAAGGTCTAGCATTACTTGAACGTGTTACTTGCCTAAATGTGTACATTTTATTTGTGTCGTATTCCTTGTGGTATTTTAAAGCGTCATACTCTTAAGTATTTGAATGGTGTTAAATATATAAGAATGCAGATGCACTTATAGATCATGTATGCTTTCTTAATGTCTGTAAATGTGTTATCATATTATAGAACTGTTTCTGCCCTTAAAAGAGTTAAATAATATTCAATTATCCACATAATAAAGTTCCTCCGGGGGAATTCATTTTTTACTGATTTGCCTTATTATATGTCCTCCCCTGTAGTAGTAGAAGCTAATATGCTATGGTAGAATTAAAAGGAGGAATGAAGAGAAGTGAAAAGAACTGAAGAGGGTTAAAGGTAATTAATTATGTATAATTTACCCCAAAAGGCGCGACTAGGCACCGAGTGTATGTCTGCTAAGCAACAAACATCCTTCCATTGCAAATTCTATTATCCCTACAAATATGCCACCACCTGCAAAAGTAATCAGTATAAATGTCCCATTAAGAAGTGATTACGGTTTCAGCTTCTACAGAACTACTGTACACCCCAACACCAATTAATTTATACATATCACTTAGTCCTGCAAAGATCCTCAAGTTAAAGCATAAGAGGATCAGAAGGATCATGTTACTGTTATTCTAACCATGTTGAAAACCATTTAGTTGCTATATATATATATATATATATATATATATATAGTATATTTTAAAATGTTAGCCTTATCGCTGTTTATTTAAATACCAGTGTAAATGCCCTTCATTAAAATTTGAGAAAAAAGCATATTCTTTTTTTATTTTTATTGTTTTCTCTACTTCCTCCTATCTGTCACATTCTACCCTGTATATAAAACAGAATGTGCTCTTGTCAGCCCTCCACGTTGTGACATAGTGTCCTGAACGATGGAGATAACTCGCGCAAAGTCATCGGCCAACCTCAATGGAAAGTCATTACCATGTCATATATACCCGGCCTCTAGCATCTTCTCAACTTTACTTTATTCTATAAAGGGGGAAGGGATCCGCCATTGCCCCATATGGGTAGGTCGCAGCGAGTATTTATAAAAATTCTAAGACAGATGAGGGTTTTTTTCCATATTTATTACACCCCAAAGATGACACGAAATGCACCCCAAACCCTCATTTCGACATTGAGTGACATAAGCCTGTGGGGCCTACAGGGTCCAGTCCCGTTATATCAAGTGCTCATTGATTAGAACTTGGCATTAAGCCCCTCTAGCATGACTGACAATTCCCACCGTGACATGCATTTTATATATTGGGATATGTATCTGTACAACACAACCAATGAAAGGAATCTTTTTAGAAATTATGATTGGTTTGAGGTTGTTCAGCACATTTACCTATTTTAGTTATTTATTGGAATCACGCTTTTGTCCCGGCCGCAATCGTTCTTATGGAATTGACATTTGTGAGGATTTATTTCTTTGGCCAAGTGACTGTGCTTGTTCACAGGCCAGAGATTGCCCCTTCGGGTACTAGGAAAAGGAAATGATTTACTAAGCAATCCTTAGTTTGCAGGTGAGTCAAACATTTCAAGTCACTGACTCCGTTAATAGCCGGCCATCTTTCACTTGAAAATTGCTGGTTTAACAGCTTACCCTAAAGCGATGGAGTGCATACAGAGAGCCCCATTACATACCGAATTTGTATAAGTGCTTTCATTTGGCTCATATAAGTTATATACTCAGGTCTTGCTGGAGCTGATATAGTGTTGAATCAACGTGGTCAATTTCCTTATCATGCGTCCTTCAAGTTGTTGCTAATGTTTCAATGCAACCATTATCTGAAGACGTTATGTGTAACAACCACCCACATTAGACATATGGGCTCGGTAGTGAGACAGACATGTGCGTTTAGGTAGCCCTAACCTAAATAAAGCACTGGCTATAGTGTCACATATCAATTTAACTTTTTAAGTCCCCTCTTTCCATTTGTTGGAACGTTGGGAGCGGCAGAAGATTACTCACTTGTCTTATAGAAGTTTCAAAGGCAAATCCGAAAACGAACTTGGGCTTCCACGAGACAAGCCGAATTTAATTTAAAAATGTAATGGTGCTTTCATTGGGAGCACAGACTGGTTGAGTGATTGACCCTTGTCTAAAGGCATAGTATATGTTAATTTATTGTGTGTAAATAGCATTATCCAATTACTGTTAAGGTGAAGAAAATGTAATTACCATTCTTATATGGATTTTCCAGGCACCAAGGATTGTCAATGATTTAGACGAGTGGGTTTTTTTTTTTTTCTGTTTAAAAAAACATTTCAAGTACACGATGTAACACATGAATCTGGCTAGGTTAATGAATTTCTAAATTAATGAGTTCATTACAATATCATACAACAGTTGGAGAAATGAAAATGCTAAATATCTTATTTGTTATCCTTCTTCACCTTGGGCACTTCATTTCAGAAAGTGACTTCTAAAATACCTTTCCTTCAGACTGTCAAAAATATGTATTTTCAAAGACAATTATTTATTTTATTTGGTAACACAAAATACCAGAGACCGAGGTAATAACTTTGAGCACTTGGCCCACATTTGTAGACTAATTGGCATGGAATGGTATTTTTTTGGATAATTTATGTACAATATCACGGATTAATAGCAGATTATTTGTTCTATGCACAATATCAACGATATTACCGAATGTATGCACTGATGCATTTCGCCTGTCTGTAATTAATTAGTTACTGAAAGTTTCAATGATTAATCAGAAGGCTTTTTGTAGATTGTCAGACCCGATGGGGCTTCTCCCCCCCCCACAGTTTTGTGTGTTTCTTGAGATTAGAGATCCTTCAAAATCATATTTTTGCATTTTTATGTTATTGCAATTATTCCTTTGATATTCTTGCTGCTATATACAGAAATAATAAGGTATATATGACGAACACATTTGTCTTTTGCCTTTAACGCTTTCAATCCTTCCCTTTTTTCAGTGCCTAATTAAATCAAACTGCCGATATATGATATTACCTTATGAAATGGTTAACTACCCATTTTAGAAACCTCACAGACACTGTCTGCACGGGTTTATTTAAAAACATGACATCACTGGAAAACAAGTGTAGAATATAAATCTAGAAGGCAATATACTGTATACTTACTTGATTTCTTTTTTTAATGCCATCTGGCTAGTAAATCAAGATGTATATTGCCTACATACAGCTAATTTTTCACGAGTATCAAAACAGGTTCTATAAGAAACATTCAGACGCAATACAAGAATAGTGGAGTTCTAAATATTATACAAGACTCCCAAGATAAAGCACAAGGAATTATTTTGACAAACAGCTTATCTTAAATGAAATATGAAGAGACAGCTGTGTGAAAGAATCTGAAATTGAAAGATTAATTGCTTCCGCATTATCATGGGAAAAAATATTTGTTATGTTTAACTACAATCAAGATGACAATAAGATGGCCCATAAAGCTTTACAAGACATTTAATTGTAAAGAGGGTTATAGGAGATTAAAAAGATGAGTTTATGACTGGATATCGTTAGTTGAGCACATTCCTATTTTGATGTGTAGGTTGCTGGCGGATATACCGGTATTTGACAAATCCTTAAAAAGAAAAATGCATATGTTTGCAATTATTACAAAAAGACAACAAAAGATGCTACAAAAGTAGTCACTTAGTCTTACAGTCTTATGATTCTAAGATGCCAAGAATCAGATGCATCTTTGGTTGGTTGGCAGCCAGAGTAATAACTTTTAGGTCACAAGACCTCTATCAGCCTCCCCATGGACATAATATGTCTGCCTGCTTCTGCCTTACCTGTTCGTATCTGCAATCAAGGGCCTAGGAATACCTGGGCATGCTCCAAGCTTTCTTGCTTGATCATTGTGTTCCTTTCCCTGTTTGTATCCCATGGATTTCATTATTGTGGCTTATTATATTGATTTCAACCCCTGGCATGGACTTTGAATCTGGTTTGTCATTTGTATTGTGACTTATTCCCATCATCTGGACTCTTGGCTTGGACTTTGTTACCCCTTTCAGTTTACTCTCGTTTCTGTGCTATTGTTCCCCAGTCTGCTTGTTCTACAGACCCCTGTGCCGCCTGCTTGTTGTTTTGCAGACCCCGTTGCTGGCTGCTCGTTCTACATACCCTGTTTCCATCTGCTCATTCTACAGACCTCGTTGCGTTCTGCCCTACCTGCCTGCTCTACAGACCCTGTTGCTGTGAGCTTGTTCTTAGACTCCCTGTTGTGTCTACAGATAGCCCCAAAGAGAAAATGACAGTGGTCTGCAACCTGACACACAACACCCATCCACCTCCAGCCAAGTTCAAAGCTCGATTCTTCCCCTGCAAGGGAACTCAAACTTGACCTGGCATCCATGACCCTGACAACATGAGACCATCAAGAAGAGAACTCTATAACTGAGTTAGATTCTACCTCATCCTCAACATTGTATGTAGTTGACAGAAACCAAAAATGTTTTTTTTTTTACTGATGGCCATCTTGACTCTTTAACAGAAGTTTTTGTCTTTTAGGATATTATTATCAGTTGAATATCAAACTGTCAAGATGGCCATCATTATTAAATATGTCAATATTAATATTTTGTATTGAAAACTTGCTACTTAGTGCTATGTGGCCAAGGAGGTTATAGGGTTAACAACATTTCATACTACAAAATACAAAAGTTTTTACTTTTTGATATTCAAACCTGGTTTATTGCCTTATAATAAAATAAATAAATAACTAAATAAATGCTGTCAATATTTCTAGACTGCACATGACCTTTTGTAATCAGTTTAAAGTAAATACTTATAATTATTTTTATTTGTGTCAATCCATATTATGAAGAATCAGTGCTTAATATATAAGCAAATAGCCAGTAACATCAACTTTGAATTCTCTAGGTTTCTAAATGAGTCAAATCGGACATCTCTAGATTAATCTATCTAAAAGCTGTTCAACATTCAGTGAAGACTCTTACGATACTAATATAAGAATTATAATTGCCTCAGATGGCATATATTTGTTTAGCCTTAGAAATTAATCACACTCAATGAAATGAAACCAGCACAGCCCCATAATAGAGATTGCTTGTATACAGCCTATGTTATTACAATATAGTAATTATAAGTAAGAGAATGAAAGCTTTTAACAAAAAAAATATGAAAATAAACTAAATATTAAGCAATTCCTACATAGTCTTGCTCTTGTGATTCCTTAGTCTACAATTGGAGCCCTTGTCAATCATTGGTGCAGCCAAATGGGCCCAAGTTATTACGGGGTTAATGGCGAGTAGGAGATGCCACTGTTTTGATGAATTCTATAATATAGAGCGAAGTGACACTATAATAATACCAAAACATGCACTTCTCCTTCCAAGTGAGTGACTCATCCTGGCAGATATCCCTGTGATGATTAATCTACCTAAACCCATATGAGGGGATCCTGAAAATTGGCCTTGGCACTCAACGTAAGAACTGGAGTCAAAGAGGTACTTTGTAGAGACATTGCAGTTTATGTGTCATCTTAAATGTATTACACCTGTTTAGAACCTAAAATTATCTTCAAATGAAATGTCACAGAATTCTAGCACAGAGTTCACTACTTACAAGCTCAATCCAACCTTTATATGAAGATTGTTTGCTTTTAATGCCATATCATAGTGGGCTTTTACTGTCACAGCTTTTAATAATAATAAATGTATTTAGTAAAACCTATAACTTATTGTCATTGTTTTGGATATTTATTTTAAAAGTTTATGTCAGGGCAGTCCTGATCTGTCGCATAATTAGGAAGAATTAATGTATTAATTAATTAATTTTCTCTCTTGATGCACTCTGCTCTCTCCTTCTTCACCCTTACAAAGGCTGAGTGAGCCAATGCACAACAATCAGGAACTTCCTACAAACAGGACGTTAGGATGGAAGCTCCCATGGGATTGCATACTATGTAGGATTCTAATACATGTTATTTTAATTTGTAAATACCATTACATATGTTTATTTATACAGAATGTGTGGAAAGAGAGAAAGCAAATTGGGTAAAGGTGATAACTTGATTGGGTAACCTAATGAATTGCAAGCTATTGAGACTATCTAGGTCTCTTCTTCAGGCATATTGTACATTTCTGTTTCAAATAGTCTCAAAGGCTTGCAATCCATTACACGGGCAGATCACCTTTAAGGTTTGGTGCCTTCAACTTGAGAGCGAATAATACTTAAGCCATAATAATCCAATATACTTACAAATACTTACAAGAAACACCATCCAATAATCTTAAACAACGTTTTCTTGGTTGTATGTGTTTTATCATTTAGCTGAAATTGTTATATGTGGTACTCCAGCTGATACAGACTACAGCTCTTATAATTGAAGTTCCTGTAGAAGATACATTATAATATATATATATATATATATATATATATATATATATATATATATATATATATATAGAATAACACAAAATAAACAACTCTAAATGTATAGAAATATATAGATGGCTTTGTTGGAGTCACTTAGTCCTACAGTCTTATGATTCTAAGATGCCAAGAGTCAGATTCTAGAACAACGCTAATGCCACCGGTTACACACGCCCGCTATGAATATGAGCGCATTAAAGTTAAGAAAAGAATGGTGCTCATTGGTTAACAGTACAAATGTTCATGGAATAAATAGACAAAAAATATGTAATGGATATGCGGCAAAACATGCATTCCTATTCAGATACAAAGAGTGGCTTCAGGAAGACTTTCAGCAGATTGTGTTTCACATGTAGCTAAACTAGGAATAGCACACACGTAACATGACCTTTGGCAGTCAGCGGCGCTGAAATCAGCCAGTGATTTCACACCAAATTCCTGCGACCAGTTTATGGTCTCCTTTCATTTCCAGAAATACCTGAACCAAGACTACAGACACGTTGTCTATATGATACAACTGTGGTCTAGAAATTTCTTTCATCGCATGTAGGGTGTATTTCAATGTACTTTTTGAGTATTCTAAATAAATATAATGTAAGAAATAAAAAAAGCCTTCTAAATCATAAACTTCTATAATCTTCTATAATCTTCTATTAACCCCTTGGCCCTACTACTTTGAGAGCTCAACAGGGAACAGTTTTACTAACTAAATATCTCCAAAATAATCACAAAAACCACAATCTATAATTAGTTTTAATACATTAATTGAATATAATTTCCTCCAATATTTCTAATCTATCTATCCATCCAGCCATCCCTTTATATATTTGAACTACCCATCCATGTCCATGTGACTATAAAAGTAATTGCAAATTACATACACTCTTTTAATACAGGAAATTGATGCAGCTGTCCCTCTGCAATCTTCTGCTCAATGTATCATTGTCGTCATGTTTGAAATGTTAGAGTTCATGTAGGGATGAACGATTAATTCATTTTATGTGAAGTCCAGCATAGAATTTTGTAGAAAATGAAGATGATATGTAAAAAATCACAATCACAAGGAGGCAACTGAAGTCTCGAGGCACAGATAAAAAAAATGATCGTTAACTGCATGAATGCACATACATGTTTAGTCCATCTCAGTTCAGCCTGCTCTATTTCAAGAACCAAACTAGACTTCAACCAATAAGATTAATGGAACACTCCAAACTATTGCGCAACTTCTAGACCTTCCCCAACTGAGCTAACGCATAGAGAAGAAGAGATACATCAAAGATAATTGCTAGTAGGCATAGTGGGAGCGATTTTCAAATGATACATTTTTGCGCATACCACAAATACTGGATCTACTATGATTAATACCACATATCATATTTCAAAACATTACATTTTTATACTGTGTTTTAACACATTAATTGTATGAGGGATTCCCATTGTACAGTACTGCGGAATGTGATGACACTATATACAGTAAATCAATAAATCATTATAATGGGGCTTAGTGTCTGTTGATTGAGTGTGAGTGAGTGGAGTTATGAGCAGAGGAGCATGCTGTAGTGAGTTTATGTTGGGCACTGTTCCAGGCCTGCCCCAGGACAGTGGTGTATTGATGTTGGGTACTGTCCTAGGCCTGTCGCAGGATAGTAGTATATTGATGTTGGGTACTGTCCTAGGCCTGTCTCCAATGTGCAGCAGCTCATTCCACTGACCCTCGAATATGTTGCCATATCCCAGTGCTTTGGTCAGAGGACAGTGTAAGGTATAGAGTGCCGGCACTGTGTAAAGTCTGCCATTGTGTAAATGTATATATGTGTGTGTGTATATGCATTTATGTATATATGCTGTATACTGTATCCAGGTAATATACACCCAAAACCACCGGCAAGAAACACAGAAGAGTCAGCTTAAAAAAGTAACCACCAATGCCAGCCTTATCCAAGTAGTGGAGAAATCAAAAAAGCAATTCACAAGAAACCTCCTCCAGGCTATTGCCAAAGCCTGTTGTGGTTATATGTGAAGCTGAGTCTTTTGGCTGGTCTGACTTTGATGTGGCTTATATCAAGCTATCACCTGGTTCACCATAAGATCTAGTAGATGTAATAAGCACCAGCCTTAGGACACTTCTTAACTGTGGTCTTAGCTTGGTAGATAGAGACATGGTACTTGATGGCAGAAGACTTTCTACCCCATTTAGTCTGCCCATTACAAAGTCTTTAGCAACACCATTTAGAATATGTCATTCAACTGTGTTCTTGTACGGTAAGTACAGTACACTGTGTTATAGTTCCATTAGGAGCATAGCCACTCTGTGAGTAAAAGCGTGTGTTGGACTAGAAAGCGGTTTTATTTGCCCAACTCCTTTTCCACTCATGCATTGCACCTTTAACCCTGCATACCTCCATGACACTGAGGGTTAAATATTATATTACGCAAAAAAACCAAACACTCACTTCTTTTGAATGTTTCATTTTCCAAAATACATATTTTTGGGGGCTTTGGCCTCTCACCGTAAAACTATATGAAGTTATTCATTTAATAGGCGAAACAAAAAAACAAGATTAAAATCTGCACAGCGAATGCATCTAAGCGACGCTCTGTCTCTTTCTCAAAAAGACCGCTGTGGAAGACCGGTACCGTTAAATGGAATAATGTACCTTCAAATTGAACTTTTTATTCCTGATTGTTAAACACGGGCAAGTCTCGCGTCACTCTAGCTATCTGAATGCAAACGAAAATGCAAAAGAAACCAAAAATAAATTTACCTAATGGTGTGACACTCGCTGCTGTGATAATGGGTACTCAATCTTTTCCTATGCCTACAACTTTCCAGCTCTACTCAGACAGGCAGAACATATTTTAGTATTAAACACAGCGCATATCATTGAATCTTAACTTTGGGTGATTTAAAAACCAAGTTTATCCTGTTTGGTTTCATTACTTCTTAAAGTATCCAGGTATAAAGCATAAATCATTTAAAAATGCAATCTCGCCCTAAACCAGCATGCAATAACCAGAGCTCTAAGCATGTTGGAAGCTTATTTTTCTTTTCCTCTTGACAGTAATCTATGTACATGCGTAATGCTATTACCGGCAACAATTTTATGTAACCTCAAATAACTTAAGTTCTGTTTATTAGTGTTCGAAAAAATTACTTTTCGAAAATTTAACGTGTCAGCATTGAACGTGTCATCTTTGGAGAACGTTAGAGACTTACTAAACCTGAACTGAACACTGAAACCATACACCTGACTCATACACACTTGGTTATTTTTTTGTGTCCATTCTACCCATTTTTTAGTTTTTTTGTTTTTGCTGTACTAGTATTTTATGTTTCCAATTTTATCTGAAATGGTGAACAAAAAGAGAACTTTTTGAGAACTTTTCTGCAGACAAATAAAAATGTGTTATCAGCAAAATGTGATATTTTATTTAAAAAATGTATTGGATTTTCTATATTGATGCCCTAAATTATTAAATCACAAAA
>VKOC01033954.1:0-13704 GCA_009364415.1 Spea multiplicata | reverse complement strand
TATAAGTGGGCACAGTGGCATCTCTGACATATAGGAGGATATAACGCATATATGGGGGCATATTTTACTGACATAATTATTATGTCAGTAAAATAAGAAGGCAAATCGTGAAATGCCATTGTGATAAAGAGATAAAAGTGTTAATGACACATCTTAATGTAAATTATACATTTTTATTTAAAATAAACAAAAAAATTGCATATTGGTTAGTTGCAGCCCTAGTTGGTTTTTTTTAGTCAGAGGATCTCTTTGATCTCTTCAGACAACTGCACACTATCCCCCCTTTGTCGGAAGAGGAAAAGTAAAAAACAAACGTGCAGTAAAGGCTCGCCGTAGAAAACTGACTAAAGTCTGGCTGGCTCTTCAATTTGTTAGAATATTCTTTGTCTTGAATATCTAAACTTCTCCAGTGACCAAACAGCAACCAAGACCACAGCTTCTATGTCTTATTAAGCAGGTTTATTTGATAACAAATTATCAATACATACAGTACTGGATGCTGGAACAAATGGTATTAAAAGGTACTGTAGGCTCAATATTCTTGGTGAGATGAAGGTGAAAGAGCGTAGAAAGAGTGCCTATTTATACCCCTTTACATTTGGTTAGCGTATACGTTAAGGAATCCTATTGGAGCAGTCATATGATACACCGGCATATGTCATATGATACACAGAAGACCCTCTAAGCTACGTCACATAATTGATAACATATGTTCCTAGCACTCAAGTTGCATTCAGGCCTAAAATGTGCAGAACAAAATAAAAGTATAAAAATTATTTCTAACAGGGCCTATACAGGCTGGGATGTCCGGGACTTGCTCCAGGCCTGATCACAAGTCCCGCGCTGCGGGATAGATGGAGCATGACTACCCCATAGTGGGGAAAACTCAACTGCAGTCTCTGCAGCTGATGCTTTGGATGTCCTGGGTACACAGGCTGTTTTCCAGCGTGGTTCTTCTCTTGCACCCACTTCTGAGGCTAGGCCTGTTCAGCGAAAGTGGATTAGTAAATGTGTGAGAATGATGGGTGTTATGCTGTAGTTTATGCTGAATGTTTGTGAATGAGGGTTTTAGATAGTATGGATGTGTAAGTGTGGGGGGAATAGCATGGCATAGGGAGGCTGTAATCACACTCCTATCATAGTGTAGTTCATCAAAATAATTGTGTATATATATATATATTTCAGGCAAATTGGACCCTAACGTTTGGTGGGGCTTATTCAAGCCCATAAATCGCATAGGGGGGTGAGCGGGAGGGATTGTTATATATATAAGAAATAGTGTCTATTAAAAATATACTATACTATATTAATATAATTGCTAACAGCAAGCACACTCCTATCATGCCCAGTACCTGCCTGGAACCTGGGCATGATAGGAATGTGATTACAGCCTCCCTGTCACGTCCTACCCAGGCCGCGGAGCTGCATATCTCGCTCTTGTTTCAATTTCCCTGTTTTGCTTTGATCCATTCCTGGATTTCCTTTTGCTCTGTTCTGATCTTCCATTCCTTGCTTCTGCTTCAGCTCTTTGCTTCTGCTCTGTTTCCTTTATAAGGTGTGCCCCTCCCGTGTGTTCTGTTTGTCTCAGTCTGCAGTCTAACGGTATGTCTCAGTGCTATGTGTTTGGATTTCCTGTTTGGTTTGTTTCGTATCTTTGTCAGCAGGGATTAGCGTTAGGACCCACCGTCATTGGAGTACTTTGGCGTAGTGGTGGGCTAAGCATACTATGGCCATAAGATGTGATGGAATGTCCAATAGTTATAAAACAGTCCTAGGCTAGTTTCTGTATTTATGTGTCCTGTCCTGTATCCCCGGAGCGGGGTGTCCTGTCCTGTATCCCAGGTAGCGGGGTGTCCCGTCCTTTATCCTCGGCAGCGGGGTGTCCTGTCTTGTATCCCCGGCAGCGGGGTGTCCTGTCTTGTATCCCGGCACGGGGTGTCCTGCTTGGTACTTCCCCAGGCAGCGGCTGTCCTGTCTTGTATCCCCGGCAGCGGGGTGTCCTGTCTTGTATCCCCGGCAGCGGGGTGTCCTGTCTTGTTATCTGTTGTGCCCTGTGTTATGTATATCTTGTCTGGTTATGTTTATTCCTTGTCTTGTTCACTGTTGTGCTCAGTAACATGTATATCTTCTCTGGTTATATTTCGTGCTTGGTCTCCCTGTCCCTTGCTTGTTATGTGTCTGCTATATTTCTCTGCTTAGCTTCCACACTCCCAGCCTGCAGCATCCCGCACATGAGTCTTGTGTGATGTTTCATGCCTGTTCCAGGGTGCCTGCAGGATTTCACTTCATTCTGGATTTCATCTGCTGCTGTGTCAGGGCACTGGTATGTGGCTGCACAACCCTAGGTGCTTTCAGTCATCAGCATGGACCCAGTTCCGTGACACTCCCTATGCCATGCTACCCCCCCCCACACACACACACACTTACACATCCATGCTATCACACACACAATCATCAACAAACATTCAGCATAAACTACAGCATAACACCCATCACTCTCACACACTTACTAATCCACTCTCGCTGAATGTTTTCCTACCTTTTCTCTGTCACTGTCTTCGTTCTTCCTCTTGGCTCTTCTTGATATGACATCAAATCCCGATGAACAGCATTAGTTGCCGTGCGCGTAGCAGGATCGGAGTTCTGCATTAACAGACCTCCCGCTCCCTTGATTGACTTTAAGCTGGTTAGAGGGAGATCCTTGATCTCCCCAACCGAGACTGCTCCTCCTGCTGCAGACATTTCTGTCAGTCTCTGGAGGGGTGCCGGCATGGCTCCTGCTAGTGATATAGACGGTCTTATGAAACCTTTTTTAAGGTTGTCTTCAATGTAGTCATTTAGGACATTCAGTTTCGGGAACAGAAAAGGAAGTACTGATATTCTAACTCTGCAAAATTCAGTTCAATATGAGGAAGTAGGTTTGAGGGTTCATAAGTTCTAATTGATAAGTGGATTATGGAGCCTGAGCCAAGGGAAAAAGAGGAGAATCAACCACTTTAAAGTGTAGGTCTTCTTGATGATTGTGTCCCAGTGAAACGCTCAGCGTTATAGTCTCAGAGTTAATGACAGGGTTTTTTGGGATATTGTGTTGGTCTACCAGAGCACAGTCTACAAAATAACTTCTGGCCCCCGGAATCAGTTATGGTGGTTATACAGATTGCTATTTTATCAAATTGTAAATGAAGGGAAACAGTAAGTTGTTGAAGACTTTGGATAGTGATATCCTTAACCTCTGAGAATTTTGGCTTGGCCTTGCAATCCTTCATGAACATGACCCGCTCACCGCAGTAAAAATATCATGTTCTATTTAGCAGGTTTTTTCATGACCCTGGGACACCTGGGTTGTGCATCACGAGTTTAACCACACATCTAGGTGGTTAACACTTGCACCATGCCAGCCCATTAAACAGCCGCCACAGCCAGAGGATGTGACCCCCTTTTCATCTCACTGGCCCTCCACAACTGACAAAGCCCTTTCAAGACCGGTTTGGACATACAGCAACCAGATGTCCAGACTGACATCCAATAAGTGAGTACCATCCTGCCCAAACAGACCCGAACGACCACCTTCCAATTCCCCGTACTTCACAACAATCCCACCACGAAAAGCCATGAAACGAGAAGTGGTCTTATTGACTTGCACCAGTGGGAATGAGTGGGAATTGGCATCCTGCCACCGAGCCAGAGGAACAATCTCTGACCAGACAGATAGACGGATAGGCCGCGCACAATTGCTGCGAATCGGCTTTAATATTAGCGACTAACGACCTAATCGGAACCTGCCTAAATTGTTACCCCCAACATGAAGCACCCCGTGTACCCTGACATGCCTGGCCAGCTTCTGGGACACCCTGTCCCACTTCACACATCAGAAAGTCAGCACACCTCCACCCTAGAAGGGTCAAAGCCAAGTTGACGATCAGCAGGAAGAACAGCTGTCGTCAGGCCACCCAGTAAACAAAGGAGTGCCCCAGGATCCATACGAGAACCTTGTTCGAGCCTAAAAAGGAAGACAAAATAAGAACAACAGAACTAACAGGGATATTTCAGGTGTGTTGCTGATTAAGTAACCTTCTCTGTGAGTTCTGCTTGGCTTTTGCAGTTGCATTTAGCTTGGACACACAAGCGAATCCTGAGCTGGGGCGAATCTCGTAAGTGAGGAGTTACAAGCAAAGAAGGAGCTGTCAAGAACTATTTGTCAACCGTGACACCAGAAATGGGTAGTAACCTTAAATGTCTTTTAGCAAATGCGAGAAGCTTGGCAAGCAAAATGGGTCAGCTGGAAATATTGGTAAGTAATAAACAATATGACTTGATCGGTATCACATAAACGTTGTGGGATGATACGCAGGACTGGTCAGTAAACTTACAAGGATATTCACTTTTTAGAAGGGATAGAGTAAATAGAAAATAGGGATGGATATGTTTATATGCAAACCCTAAACTAAAGCCCAGCATTAAGGAAGCTGTGCATGATGACAGTAGTAATGTGGAGACGCTGTGGGTAGAGATTAACCTAGATAGTAGAAAGAGTCACAAATTACTTGTGGGTGTATGCTACAAGCCACCCAACATTAGCAATGAGGGGGAAGATCAGCTGCTATTTCAAATTGAAAAGGCTGCATATAGAAATGAAGTTTTGATCATGGGAGATTTTAATTACCCAGATATAGATTGGAATAGTGGAACTTGTTCCACTAAGGGCAGCAAGTTTCTGAACCTGCTTAATGACCAATTTATGTCGCAATTAGTAGAGACCCCAACCAGACAGGATGCCTGTCTAGATCTGGTAATAACTAACAATGAGGAACTTATCTCAAACATTAAAGTAAGAGAACACTTGGGGAATAGTGACCATAACATGGTTTCATTTGAGATTAATTCCAAAAAGCAAATGGGTAACTGCTCTACCAAAACACTTAGCCTATCGAAGTTTGCCCTTTTGAAACTAAGGTCAACCATGGAATGTATAGACTGGGATGGATTGTTCTCTGGTTTAAACACAGAGGACAAATGGAATACCTTTAAGCACACATTGCAAAGTTACACATCCCAATATATACCTATGGGAAACAAATACAAAAGAAACAAATCAAAACCAATGTGGCTTACCTGGAAAGTAAAACAGGAAATAAGGAATAAACAATTGGCATTTAAGCATTATAAAAGCGAGGGGTCGGTAGTATCATTTATGGCATACAAAGATGCCAACAAAGCCTGCAAAAAGGAGATTAAAATGGCTAAACTAGAAAATGAGAAACTTATTGCCAAGGAAAGTAAAACCAATCCCAAGAAATTTTTCAAGTATGTGAATGGAAAAAAGTTAAAGGTAGAGAATGTTGGTACGTTATTATCTGAAACTGGAAATTTGGTTAGTGAGGACAGAGAGAAAGCCGACATCTTAAATGCTTTTTTTTCTTCTGTTTATACCAAGGAAGAACCGATGACGGAGCCCCTGCTGGCTAATTTTAAGAAACCGTTGCAACAAACATGGGATTGGCTGACACAAGAAAAAGTGCTCAAGCAATTAAATACTGTTAAGGTAGACAAGGCCCCTGGACCGGATGGTATACACCCAAGGGTACTGAAGGAACTAAGCCTAATTCTGGCCCAGCCACTATTGCTAATCTTTAGGGATTCTTTCAGCTCGGGCGTAGTTCCATTAGATTGGCGCAAGGCAGATGTTGTGCCCATATTTAAAAAGGGATCAAAATCTCAACCAGGCAATTACAGGCCAGTAAGCTTAACATCGGTAGTGGGGAAATTATTTGAAGGGTTGCTAAAGGTATACATTCAAGATCATATCTTGATCCATAATCCAATCAGTAAAAGTCAACATGGATTTGTGAAAGACCGGTCTTGTCAAACCAAGGTATTCAGTGGAGTGCCTCAGGGGTCTGTCCTTAGTCCTCTTCTTTTTAAATTATTTATAAATGATCTCCCGAGCTGCATTGAGAGCCATGTTACAGTTTGTGCTGATGACACAAAATTAGGCCGGGTAATTCAGACTAATCTTTATGTTTCTTCTTTGCAGGAAGATTTAGACAGAGTTGGGGACTGGGCGTGCAATTGGCAGATGAGGTTCAATATAGAGAAATGCAAAGTTATGCATTATGGTAAAAATAATAAAAATGCAACCTATTCTGTAAGTGGAATATCCTTGAGGGAAACTACAGTAAGAAAGGTTTAGGAATAACTGTTGACAACACACTTGACAACAGTGCGCAATGCCAGCAAGCAGCGGCGAGGGCCAATAAGGTTTTGGCGTGCATAAAAAGAAGTATTGATTCAAGGGAGGAGGATATTATCTTGCCTCTTTACAGATCATTGGTAAGACCTCACCTTGAATATGTGGTACAAACCCTCAAAACAATGATGGAAGAGGGCCATAAGCTGATACCTGGATAAAGGGGAACCATCGACATGCACCAAAAGAGATCCTCATGAGGCCTGATCCCCATAAAGGCCTGCGTTACTGCCACAGAGGCCAAAATGCGCTACCCTGGAGGGCCACAAAACATCTCCTTTTTTCCTCATCCTCCTCCTTGCTGTGGCCTGGTTTTCCTCATCCTCCTCCTTTTGTGGCCTGAATTAAACTTCTCCAGCGTGAGCAGATAAAAAAATTTCAACATACTCCCCACGCCACATCTTCTCCCTAACCTGCTGCTTCAAATGTGTACCTAATGGAGCCTCAAAACACACATACAACTCACCCCTAGAGGAATCCCCCAAACACACAGAGTCCTCTGTCACCTGACCTGGTACCTCTGCTGCAGCCAAAACCCCTGAGACACCCCAGCCCCATGAAGGTCACGAGCCAAAGTAACTGTCCTGGCTGACCCGGGGACTCAGCTAATCTGATTCCACGCCCCACAACAGGCATACCCTGTGCCCAATAAGTCGGACAATATAGCCCCCATGCATCTGACGGAGAAGACCTCCACACTTGGCGCCTGCACTGGTCTAGCAATTCCCCAAAACTCACTAATAACTGAGACTGTAGAGGAAAAGAATCTAATGGGCCTCCAACTGCACCACTAGCAACCCCTGAAGATGTCCCAGAAATAGGAAAGGAAGAAAAAGAAAAACAGAACCATGCTTCCATTCAGAGGAGAAAACAGGGATAGGAACCAGGGCTGGCGACAGGTTAATGAGAGGACCCAGGGAACTCAGCAGCCCCTCTGGCGTCCTCACTTTGTCGGGAACGGTGCCTCTACGGGCTTCTACGGGCATAGCTAGGGGTTTGGTGAGTGGAATTGTGCCACTTACTCGACCAGGGACCAGATCCTCAGAGAGTTCTTTGCCATGAGGTGCCATGTTGAACTTCCAGTGACCAGTATGAGAGAGTGTGAGAGCGATAACACCAAATTTAACACACCTGCTCCCCGTTCACACCTGAGACCTTGTAACACTAACAAGCCACATGACACCGGGGAGGGGAAATGGTGAATTGGGCCCAATTTGGACATTTCCAATTAGGGGTGTACTCACTTTTGTGGCCAAGGTTTAGACATTAATGGCTGTGTGTTGAGTTATTTTGATGTGAAAACCAAATGTACACTGTTGTACAGGCTGTACACTCACTATTTTACATTGTAGCAGTCATTTCTTCAATGTTTTCACATGAAAAGATATAATAAAATATTTACAAAAATGTGAGGGTATACTCACTTTTGTGAGATACTGTAAAGCAAACAAGATGGCTCTGACTTCATTTTGTGTTTGTGTGAGTGTAATATACTAAAATACACTACACATACTTTTCAGCCTAAATTATCTGACATAATCAAAGCAAAATCCACTTTGGTTTGGAATGATCTAAACAAATGTTAGATGGCGTATTAATGATTTCAAATCACCATTGTTGTAATTGGACTTGCAGGGGCATCACACATCAATTGCAACACTATTGCTCCTGTAAGAGAAGTCATCAATGAAAACTTTACGCTAAGAATGTGTAACCATATTACAATTTTTACAATCTGTGAACCAAAAATTATTCCACTATAGGAAAATCAATCAATAACGTTTATGATGCTGTTATCTTGCACTGTGTACTTTATAAGTGTCAACAGAAATGCTATTTTTTTATAGACATCTGTATAGTATGGTTAGGCCTATGGTCAAGTAGATATTTGTGATCAGGATTAATGCATCAACCATTTGAACTTCCCTTTCCCATACATTGGTACTCACGTTTTACAAAGTAACATCACCTATGGTGATACGTGAGTCTTGAGGTACCTTGATCAGTGACACTGAAGACGGTAAGGTAATCTCCTTATTGATCGCTTGATCTTTCTGGAATACACTCATATTTTTATACAGAGTACTGGCCAACCATTTATCTTTCACCAAATGGCATCTACTGGGGCATTGTCACAGTTTTTTGCCATAGTTACTTAACATTTTTCAGAACCATGTTTAGTGTACTTAATTTCGCATGAAGCATTGGTAGAAACATATATAAAAAGATTCCCATCACACTGAAAGTTATTGTCTTTGAACTTGACACAATCTGTCAAAATGGTTATGGAATATGGTATGGTGCTCAAAAGAAAAGCCAAAATATCCCGAGTTTGGATTTTTACATGGATATCGCCCTTCCATGGTCGAGGGCCAATAAGGTTTTGGCGTGCATAAAAAGAAGTATTGATTCAAGGGAGGAGGATATTATCTTGCCTCTTTACAGATCATTGGTAAGACCTCACCTTGAATATGTGGTACAAACCCTCAAAACAATGACGGAAGAGGGCCATAAGCTGATACCTGGATAAAGGGGAACCATCGACATGCACCAAAAGAGATCCTCATGAGGCCTGATCCCCATAAAGGCCTGCGTTACTGCCACAGAGGCCATTATATATAGTTTTCACCTGAAAAATATTCTGTGGTGTCACATAGGGAATTGACAATACGAAACATATTTCCATATGCTCTGGGTTGATGTAAAGAGGAAGAGCACTTCCCATTTCATAGGTTTTACTTTGTCCCCATCTACTTTTTTAATCATGGTACGAATTATGTAATCTGACTCAAAATATAAAGGAATGTGTCCTTCGGCCAAATCAGTCATTCCAGATTGCACTTCATCCAAAAATAAAAGTGTGTGGAATATTATCGGGTTGTGCATAAGCAAATTGAATTGTTTGTGACTTTGGTGCAGACTTATGGAGTGAGAGATTAATTTAGAGTGCATAGTTGTGATCACAATGGTATCATTCACCATAACCATTAAGTCTACTAGATACTATCTCTGTCTTTCCATTTCCCGATAATTAATTGATTTCCCTTTTTAATCCACACATTTCGTTTTCCAAAGTCTGAACAGAAACAGAATTTGCGGCAGACATATCGGTTGCAACGACTGCACCTATGGCTGTACAAACCAAGGCAGCAATTAATGCGACAATAAATCTTTTTGCTCAATTACTCTTTGTAATGGAACTTGAAATAAACAGCTTTATGAATGAACCAAAATGAAATTACCGAAAAAAAACAGATAATCTAGTGGATTTTTGGCTTGCTCCAAAATTTCTTGAACACGTTTTTGCGTTCTTTCAAGATGCATCTGGTACCAGGCTTTACTTCAGGGAGCTGCATCGATGAAACTTTGTACTCTTTTCCGATGGAAATCTTCAGGTTCAAGCTGATAAATATATGATACATGTGAAGGCTAATGTATATTAGCCTGTAGTTGTGGGAGAGGCTATGGTTATTTAACGCATTTCCCTCCCACAGCTATGTTACCGCGCCTAACATTGAGGACGCTGTACGGAAGTAACGGTTACTTCCGGCACTTCATGGGTCCACTTACGTTTTTGTCCTCAGGAGGTTTGGAGGCGCTTTTCTCCGGCGGTGGTTTCCCCGGTAGTCCAACGGTCCCTGGCAGGCTTCCCTGGCGGTTTGGCGACGATCCCCGGCAGTCTGACAACTCCTGCAGCTGAGAGAAGTTCTATCTGACTCCAGCTCAAGGTTGTATACGCCCAGGCTATTGTTAATTCGTTCCATATGTTGTTTCACTGCCCTCTGCTGGCTGTTTTTCAAACTGATCGTTACTACTGTAAAATAGGCACACTTTCCTTAATATGGTTTTGTCCACTAGATTATCTGTTTTTTTTTCGGTAATTTCATTTTGGTTCATTCATATGAATTTCCTTTCGATGTTTCGCGTTCACGTGTTATTATTAACAGTATCTGTATTCAACCTGCAAGTGGAGCCAAAGTTCTCTAGAGGGTCTGGAGACCATCTAGCGAACTTTTTCGTCTTTATTATTTTTTTTTCAGGATGGTCGCCATCTTGCCGAAGATCTGAAGATCGCCGGCAGCTGCGGCTGTGACCGCTCTCCGGAGCGGTCACAGCCCATCGAAAGGTAAGTGTTTGGTGTCGCTGGATGCCTCCTGATCGTTGATCGCCTCCTAAACGCTTTTAAAACGGGCGTCCGCCGCCATACAAAGTATGGCGGATGTTGACGCCCGGGGAGGGGCCAGAGAGGGGCCCCTTTGTGCCGATCGATTTTTTCTACTTTCGCTTTCTGCACCCGTTTAAAGACGTGCCGGTCCTGGCACGTCAATTGTCGTAAAGCACACGTTTTTCCGTTTCGTGCCAGGACCGGCAATTGTTATTAAGGGGTTTTATACCATTATATGAGTTGTTCTATTTTATTGTCTAATGGTCTCTTATTTCATATAAACAGTTTGCAGATTATTCTACTATTGAACAACTGAAGACTGATTAATGAAAATGCTGGCTGTTTAAGGACAGTGAAAGTCCTAAATGATAAGAACTGGTTAGTAACAGATTTACTAATGTTCAATGTAATTCATCGAGTTAGAGGCCCATTCGAAAGGTAAGCATATGTTAAAGCATAATAAATTTAGTTTTAAATTTTTAAATTAAAATAATTATCCTGTTTATTTGTATGTTCTTAATACATAAATGTAATTTTAAACATAACTAATCAAAACCAAGGTAGTTTATTTGTTGGATAGTAAGACACATCAGGCACACCATGGTTCGTTTATAGCTCTTTGCCATAGTGAAAGTTTAAAATGACATGTCCTAAAAATCTAAAACAAGTTTTGTTTTTGTGAAAGAATGTTGGCTTTATTAATGAAAAGGAATTCATTTCAAGGAATTGAAGGGGGAATTTCAGACTTAAGGCCAAAGTAGCCGAGTTGGAAAAAGTTTCCCTTTTACCTTAATGGAAGAAGTTTGGCCTTAAGCTTAATTGGGGAAAGAGTGACAAGTCTTGGGGAAAGATGTGCATAACTGCGAAACAGGTTTTCAAGACTGGGGGGACAGGGTGGCAAATAAAAGGAAATAAAAATCATAGTTTTTATTAAATATGAAAAAATTATTTACATGTGAATTAATATTTACTAGTGAAACTCTTTTTTCTATGGGGTAGTCTTATATTCAGACTTTATTGTTTTTCCTAAATATTAACATTTTGGGTGGTCTTATCATTGAGCAAATACAGTATGTGTATATGGGCATGATAAATATTGAAGGGTATGGTTTCCAGGTACCTGAGAAACAGTTTCATTTTTATTTTTTATCTATTTCAGCTTGTTGAAAGGATTGGAAACTTTAGGCATACTTCAACAATTTAAGCTTCATCCAAATTTATTTTTGCCATTGTTCTGTCATAAACCATTGCCTCTTACTGCTGATGTTATAGATAATCTATTCCAAATTCGTTTTTCACAAAAAGGAAGCAACGCATTTTTAGTTGAACAAAGAATCGTGAGCTACTGGAGAGATTTTCTTCAAGATGTAGAAGGTAATAACATTTATAGTACTGTTTATTGTTTCAATGTGTTAGATTTTAAAAATAATTTTGATTTTTTTTATGTATGAATATGAATAACGTTTAGGTAATTAATGATGCCTTTTTAAATTGTTAGATTTAAAAAGTCCACCTTCTAACGTCTTCCCACCATGAACAAACCTGCTGCACTTTCATTCCCTAGGGGACCGCATTAGAAGATGGGCCGCTCTGCCACCAGAGCTCAAGGCATATTATTTTATCTTAAATGTATTCCGCAGATTATAGGCTGCAGTCTATGATAAATATGACAATATGATAAATATATAATTATATATATATATTTCAGACTTAAAATGTGTTTTGGTTTTTTTTTATATGCAGAGTGGCAAACTTCAGCAACTTTGGGTGGAATTTTGGTATTTGCAACAGGTGCTGATTGTGTGCCTCCTCTAGGTTTTGAACCTGCTCCAAGTATTGAATTTCTACATTCTACAACTAATGAAGAATGTTTGCTTCTACTTGCAAACACATGCATCAATTGTTTGAAGCTTCCAATTCATTCAAATTTTTGTAATTTCAAGTCCAATATGGACTTTGCCATTATTAATACGCAAGGCTTTGGTAGGCAATGACAACTTCTTCTAACTTCTTTTAACACCTTAATGACTACACTGTGATTTAGAGATGCAGCTGTGTGAGGCTGTTGGCTACCCAGATAACCCTCACACTGAATTATGCCATTTATCCCTATACTGTTTGTTATTTAAAAAAAAGTTCATTTCCTCTTAAGAGGGAAAATTTCACAGCTGTTTTGTTTTATATAATCAATGTTCACACACAGTGCTAACTATACTGTGAAAGAAAAATGAAACTTTCAGACTAACCTGGGCAACCAGTGATATCTGCCTATGCAGGCTCTGTCTCCAGTCGACCAGTACACACATTCTGTAACAGTGGGAGGACATGTTGTGTCTAGATATTCTAGCAATTTCTTTTAACATCTAACATTAATGTTACCTGCTTGTTATAAACAAAAACGTGTTTGTATTTTATGAATCTTACTGTAACTATTGAATAACATTTACTGTATGAATATATATATATATACACTGTTATGCTATCAATAGCCACTAACTATTGAGTGTAATGTCAGAGTCCACACTCCTTGTTTTCTGCAATAACAATATTTATTAAGAGAGGCTAAACAAACTAACAATACATATACAAATCACTATAAGTTAGTATATGCTGTTACCAAACTATCTATTCATTGATTGAATGGAAATAAGAAAGAAGCAGCAGGATAAGCCTGTAAACATGTGATACAATTACCACTGTGATACCAGATGTGATCATCTCCACGCAGACTCAGAGAGAGAGAGTTGGCAGGACTTTATAAACACTGTCCTCCATCTGCTGGACACTCCCCTGGTAACCTATCTTCTCTAGTGATGGGAAGTTCGGATCATTAAAGTGAATCGGATCATTTCGATTCGTTCACTGAAATGATCCGAATCTTCGGATCACTCAGTGTGACTCACAGGAGTTACTGAGTTACTGTTTTCCAGTAACTCCGTGCAGGCACACTAACGATTGGCCCCGCCCCTTTCATTATGAATCCTCCCCCTGCCTACTCCAGTGATGTCAATGAAGGCAGAGATTCGTTCAAAGATTCGGATCTTACAGGGATCCGAATCTTACAGTGATCCGGACGACTCTGTGCCTTCATTGGGATTCGAATCAGTCAGATAATATCACCATACTGTTATAAATAATACATTAATAATCACTGCCCCCAGGATTTACATTCCCCTTTACCTGCAACTGCACCTTAAGCTAACTTTATTAAATTCATTAAATTAACCCTTACCATTAAATTAACCCTAAACACCCCATCAACCATGACTGCCCCCTAAAATTAACCCTTAAT
>VKOC01033950.1:0-15407 GCA_009364415.1 Spea multiplicata | reverse complement strand
ATATATATATATATATAATTATCGCTCCTTAGCCCCGTATCTCACACATATATTCCACTCTAAACAAATTGCTTGGTTGCTTGGGTGGATACTTTGCAAATATGTTTAATTTTACTTTTGGGGAGAATTCTTTGATCATAATAACCTCCAACAAAATCCATATGTACTGTGCTACTGGGTAGAGGCTCCCTTTTGCCCAAAACACGGAAGATTCACGGCACAATTGGTGGCCATTAATATAAATAAAAACAGGAATTATGCTTTTTCCGGACGAGTTTTAGGACCACTCGGTGCCATCCGTCATTATGTAGCTTAGTGCTTCCTCCCCACTACTCTACATTTATTGCCGGATCTGTGCCAGGCCATGTCTTTTTTAAATACACATTTACGGAAGACGAGTAAACAATGCAAACAAATGTTTATTGTGTATTTCCCGTGATGATTGGATCCAAAGATTAGCTACAGTACAGTTAGCAACGATTAAGCTGCTTTCAGAGAATTGCGTGTTTCTCGTAGTAGATATGCGCTGTTTTATTTGTTGCTGTTTTTTGTCGTGGAACCACTGGATCTATGATGCGGATATCACAACCTATAACACGATATCACAGGCATTACATTTCAAAACAGAACATCTTCTAAACTGACTGCTGTTACCAGTTTCATCTTGTCGAACCCACGCCCCCAACTGGCCATCTGTCCCAGACAAAGGCACGGTGGGCTGCTGGCCAATAATAATCTATACCAAGGGTGTCCAACCTGCGGCCCTCCGGCTGCTGCAGGACTACAACTCCCATACTCCTCTGCCAGCCCCTGTGGCAGCTGGAGGGCCACAGGTTGGACACCCTTGATTGTCACTCACGGCTGCATGTACATCATTAAAGTGCCAGGGCTTAGCAGTCCGCAGTCCGGCTCTGCAATCATACCGGGTGTATTTGTTTTTATACACATTAAAGGGCCCCCATTCTTTCTCAGACACACAAAAAACCTCCCTGGCAGCTTAGTTACTTGGAATGAAAACCGTTTAGCGTTCTGTTCTGTCCAGGATAACCAACACTAACAATACGAAAGCAGGAATGTATTAAGCGGTGAAGCTGTTCTCATCTGAGTGTAAACGCGTTAAATGTTCACACAAAGCAGGCTGCCTTTCTGAGGCCTTCGAAATGGCTCATCGCAGAGAACACTTTCCGGCCATGCTGCAAACAGGAAGTGCCAATGGAACAAACCACTTGACACAGAAGGGGGAACCTATTCTCAGTTTCATTCATCTTTGCCTGCAGATTCTCTACCTCAATCACACCCTAACGCACAGCTTTCTGGCAGGGCACTAAACACAGTGGTGGAAATAGGAAACGGTGTATAGATCCTTTATGATGCCAGCTGTCCTTTTTTGCCCTATAGGAAAGACAGACTTGAGTCCCCTAAGAATCCCCTTCTTTTAGTATTTAAGACCCTTCTAACCTTGTTTTAAGTGTATGCTTGTTATGTCCTACTAGCCCATTGTACAGCGCTGCTAAATATGGTAGCACTATATAAATCAATAAATAATATCGGGTGGTTTGGGATTTTTTTTTTTTTTTTTTGCCCATTTGCTCTGTCTATAGCCTGCCAGTGGTCCTTCAGGGCTTTTCTAGGTGGTCCTGATGATGATGAAGATTGTGGCACAGAATGTGTTTGATTACAAAAATGTTTGTGTACAAAGTCAGAGCCGGAGGGATCAATTCTATTAAATTTCTTTTACATTTCAACAACTTGGCTGTGTTTTTTTATATATAGTAAACTCAAACTTTAATTTATTTAAGAGGGTTTCACTGCTATTTCATATAGTTATTTTAGCTATATTATTTATTTCCTGTCACACACTCCATTTTTATTGCCATTATGTATTTATTTGATTAACTCTGTTAATTTGCTTAATCCAGTTTATTATTTTACACTTGTGGATTTCCTTTTTACAATTTAACAAATATTTGATTTTTTTCCCACTAGTTCATCTTAAAACCATCTAGTAAAAATATATATATATATATATATACATATATATTTATATATATATAGTAAAACTTCCATAAGGTTGCCAAATTCTGACGATCTATAATTAATCACCACTCTGCATTTTGATTGGATCAAGGAATTGCCATGGGAATAATGTTACAGTCAAGTCTCTGTTACTGATTCACCTTCAAAAATAAAGTTTTGAGTCCTTATCCTGGCACACATCTTCAGCACTTTCCAAAAAAATCAGCTACTAGTTGTAAAAAGCTGATGAAGTGAAACATTGTTAGATGGTTGACCTCAGTACTGTGTTTTCAGTCATAAGAACTCGTACGGTAGTCGGATATCCCATGGAGAAGACCATGTGCTGCTGGTTTCAACTCAACAACGGATGAATGCATTTTGAGAGTTTGAACTTGTGAGCCTCTGTTCCATGTAACTACACAAGGTCAGACACTAGGTGGTGTTATCTTACTGATGTAACTGGAGTTATCTCAGTATAATACATTAAAATGATTTATAAACTTGTGTATTCCTTATGTATATGGAACTGTGTGAATCATTAATTCAATCGCTTGTGTTAACATGCTAGTATAGTGTACCATAAAGCAACGTGGCCACCCAAAATATGTTTAGTTAAATATATGAAATCTTAAGATTTCTAGAAAGTGGCATAGAAATGCTAAATTGGACACGTGAATTGAAAGGGGAATTTATATGTGGAATGTTTATCTCTAAATATATAAAAGTTTTGTCTGGGAACTGTTGGCCATGATTGGCTTAAAGAGCACTGTGGCTGGATTTTTGCTGTATGCCATGCCCAGCATAACTGGGAATTCACACCAAGGCATCAGATGGATGGAGGTCTTAGTCTGGGGGTCTGAAAGGATAAGGGGCTACTGGATCTTATTTGCAGGGAGAGATTGCTGCATAGTTTTGTGTTAAAGAAGGAGGGGGGCTTTCAGCTGTCCAATTTAAGGGATCGCTGAACACAAGAGTAGATTTTCTCAGCTGGTTACCTATACTCTAAGAGGAATGGAGGCTACATCCAGACATCTTTTGGGTTATAGCGAGGAAGGCCACAGATAAAACCAATGCTCCCCCACCTGAACACAAAGATGAAGCGCTTTCTTCTCTCCCGGTAGGGCCATCCTCTTGGATTAGGCACCCTTACTGAGGACTGGAAGTTCTCTCTGGCCTATGTTTTCTGCCTCTTCAGTTGATTTCCCAGGTGATCAAAAAGACAAAGGACAAAAAAGCTACAGTCATTCTGATGCTTCCCTTCTAGAGGATATGTTTCTGGAACTTTTAATGCTAGCCACAGACCATCCTCTGTACTTTCCTGTACAAAGACATCTTCTCCAGCAAGGGCCGATCTGCCGCTCAGAACTGAACACCTGGTACCTATCAGGTTGGCTTCTGAAAGACAAAGATTAGCGCATATAGGTCTCTCCACTGCAGTTATTTACAGCATACTGGCCAGCGGAAATACCAATGACCTCACTCAAATATTACAAGATTTGGAAAACCTTTTCCCTGTGTTCTCAATCCTACCACATCTCTCAAACTTTAGTTTCACAGATCCTGGATTTCCTTCAGAGGGGATTTGACTCCAGCCTTAGCCTTGCTATCATTAAGGTCCAGATTTCAACTCTAAGTGCTGTTCTAGACTCCAGATTGGCTGCTGCTTGGGACCTCAATATAGTACTATGACAAATGTCTACAGCTTCATTTGAAGGAGTACATTTTAATTTCTTAGCCCTCAATGGTGCTTTTTTAGTAGCCCTCGCTTCAGCAAGAAGGGAATATGAGTTGCAGCCTCTGTCTATCTTGGAGTTGTTCCTGAAGTTCTTTAAACAATTTTTTTCCCAGGGTTGTCTCGGACTATGATATGTCCAAAGAAATCGTCCTCCCAATATTTTGTCCAAATCCACAGAAGTACAAGGAAGTAAAACTCCGCTTCTTAGATCTCAAAAAGTGCCTTCAAATTTCCCTGACTCGTTTTTCATGTCCTAACTACTTGAGGCAGAGCCATCTCTCTGCTCAGTGCCACTGGGAAATGGACAAGGAAAAGAAATCCTAGGTAAGAATTCCTTGTATAATTTTACCATTGTCCAAGTTGCAAAGTCTTTTTGATAATGTAGAATCAGCTCATACAATTTCAATGAAGAGTAAGTGTTATGGACAGTGTCTTTTGCGACCTGTGTTACTGGGTCATTTTACCAGGCTAAAGGTTAAAAGAATCCGTGGTAGCACAAGTTCCTCCTCCTCTTCTATGAAATGTACAATACTGAATAGCCTATATGTATTCTGCTTAGTGTTCTATGTAGAATCCCTCTGTGGAGGAGCATTGTTTAAAGCTTGGGTATGTGTAATTTTAATGAGTTCGCATATAATTTTATTATGTCCATTGTCTTTTATGGCTTTACATTTTACTAAATTGGAAAACTACAATAAAAACTGAAACTTATTTAAACAATTAGATCAAAACTTATAAATGGATTTAAAAGGCTGCCCCACCCAACCAGAGATTAAAATTGTTCCTATGGGAGAATTAAAGAGTATTGGGCCAATCTAGTCAAGCGCTGCCAAGAATAAAAATCAAGTACATAAGTTAAAAAAAAAGAAAAAGAAATTCCAAGGAGTTATGGGAAAGGTTATTTAGAGCAAACAATGAAAGAGGATTTTTTTCATGTTACAAAAAAAGTCAACAATTAATTCTCATTTAGAAGCTCCAGAGCATCTGTTGCCATTTTTTGCACCCCAGTTCCTGTGTTTGCATGAATAGTTGAGCCGCTTGTCCCAGTTTACATGCCGGAGAATTGCCCTAAATCTTCTACGAATACAACTTCGGATCAGACTTCTCCAGACAGTAGATGGGGTACCAGGGTCCCAGTTTTCTGCCAATTCTGAGTTGATGTCACTGCTGGAAATCTTACGATTGACAGGGAAAGTAGACTTGTGCATTTGGATTCGTGCTTTTTTTTTTTTTTTTTTTAACGAAAATTGACTGTTTGGTACATTCGTACAAAATCTCCAAAAACTGGGGTCATACAGGCATAAATAAGCTATGATTATCATTTTTGGAAACAATCCCAGAAAATGTGGCTAAGTAGGTACATGTGTTAAGCATTCAGTAAATCTAACAGGCAAAACCTTACCTACAGCAAAATAAAAAAAACATTGAAATGCCAGATAGAAAAACTAACATTACACTAAAATTACACTTTTAATAATATCTTTAAAAATCTCAACCAAAACACCAACTTACAGAGGTGCAAAGATGAAGAGAGGAAAGAAAAGTCTCAGGGGTTCTGTGGACCTTATGTTACTTCTACTAAGGGCCTATTCCACATATCCACCACCCCTACAGTAAAGTAAATCTCCCATGAATTAAGTAAGATTTTATTACATTAACTAAAGGTAGAAATCTTAGGGATCCTGTGGACCTCAAGGCCATTCCACATATCCAACACCCTCTCATTAAAGTAAGTCTTCCCTACATTAAGTAAAACTTTACTACATTAAATAAAAGTAAAAAAATCACAGGAGGAGCATATTTAATATGCAAATGGAAATTAACCATTTCAGGGTCTGTAAGGAAAGCTGTGCATTAATTTACCTCTACAGACAAGTAAGGATTATTTAATAATTTTCAGCGGCTCCCGTTGCATGCACTGCATATAACTACTTTGTGTCTTGTTGCCGTGCTCAGTCATAATGTGTGACTTTAGTCTTCAGTTCGCCTTTTTAGTGGTTTTGGCTGTTCCTTATCCAGTTTTTTCTTCCTACACAGTTGTTTCTGTTTCACTTAATGCTTGTATTTCAACCTACATATTAAATTGGTGATCATTTGCACCTGTTTGGTATAATTGTTTAATCATACACCCATACACCTAACTTCATACTTGAAATCCCTGACTTTATGCAAAATGTTCCAAGAAGAATTGATATTTGAAAACTTTGTGTTGTGTTAAATTATAAAAATAAACTATTAACATTTCTATTTTCTTAAAAGCAGTCCTAATTTACAGTATTTTTTCATACCTGACCAAAACTTATACAGAGTAATGCACATACATAAACACACTCTAACACCTTACATATAAACACACACTCCACTCTACTACATATATATAATTATTTATATATATATATATATATATAATATACGCTCTAACAGCATGCCAGCAATACACTTGTATACAGTACATACATACTTACACACACCCACTCTCTGAACATCCATGTAGCTTGATGCACCCCCCCCCCACACACACACACACAACCACCTTCCTTACATTTTCAGCTCTATTTCTTAGGAGAGCTACATGTTTATTGACACTGACTAATTTCTACTGTGAAAGTAACTTCTGTGTTTTAACTTTGTTGTCAGTAATTTATTTAAATAAACTTAATACTGGTTAAGTTGATACATAACTAGATTTTTTTTGCAGTATTCTGACTATACCGGTGCTCTCCTTGCTGGCCCATGATGTGATGTCATAGGCAACAGTGATATTTGGAACTTTGGTTTTCGTATGTGGTGTCTCTTATTTATGACTAATAATAGGAATTAAAATCCATGGTTTGTCGTTATTTTGACCATAAAAAAATAGGGTTGGGACCGTCCCACTGGTAATCAATTATTTTCAAGGCAGCCAATTCCTATTTGGGGTCATCACCCCTCTTCTTTGCCTCTACTCAATGGGTTGGTTACAAGGGAGATCCCTGATATCCCAACCAGACCATTTACATTATTGAGGACTATGCCAAGCTGGCACAACCTCTACATTATGCATAAATGAGTGCTGCAAGGGATACAACATCATATTCTGATGGGCAGCAGTGAGGACACCAGCCACAAAGAGGGCGGCTGTGGACACCTAGGGCAATGTCTACATTACTGATTATCCGCACTTAAATAGTATGGTTTAGACCAATAATTGCCAACACGGTTTTTGAGGCACACTGATGATCTAAAAATCTGTTTCTTTGATTTATTATTTACTTATAATCCTTGCAAACACAATTTATGGATTATTGACTATAATCAGCACTAAAAATTTCAGAACATATACTTCACATGAAAACAATTTTCATTAATCTTTCTTTCACTGCTTTAACAGTGAAAATAAAAACAATGCCAATTCTGATTGTTCCCTTCTGTTGAATAAAGACCTTAATCTCATTCAGCGACATGATTGTTGGAGTTCACTTCAGAGAGAGATTTTGGTAATTAGCATTTACTTTACATGGGGGCATGTTATGATATGTTCCATTCATCTTAGTTTCTTAATATTTTCTATTAGTCTGCCATAAAAACTAATAATCACTTTATATAGTCATTTTCTCATAGAAGGGTTCAAAGAGAAAAACATGCATCCAGACAGAAAGAAACTTTAACCAAAGACTGTGGGAAAAAACTAAAACAGAAACTGCTTTGTATATTTTGAAAGGTTTCCAGAGAATCGGCTTTCTGGATCAGCGGAAAAGTTAAAAGGCTGCATTTAAGCCAATATTGGCCTTAGAAAATCTAGACCTACATCTCGGTATAATTAATGAGAAGTCAAAAACTGAAATATTTTAATTCACCTGAACTTGTCTGCAAACTCATGGTTTAGTGAATAAACCTCAAAGACCCTAACACCACGATGGCATGATGAGACATTGAATAAGCTATAATCTATTTGAACAGGACTCCTATTAACAAAACCCTCTGTTCTATGGTCTTTCATGTGGACATATATAGGATTTAAAAGGTATTGGTGTTTAGGTGGTGAGGCTATAGCCATAAGGAGGTATTATACAAATTGTTATTGAGCAGCACCACATGGCAGCTTGGCCTTTCAGCAGACCAGATATAACTCCCTCTACCTTAGGTCTAATGGGTATGATGTTCTCCAATTTATGAAGTAATACTGGTCCCGGTGGAGCCAGCGCCTCAGGACAGCGACTGGGGTGGAGATGTTTTTCAGGACAGGGATTAAGGTACAACAAGGCTTGAAAGCAAGCCCAAACCCGGTGCTTCTCAAACCATTTGGCCAACGCAAAACAGCTCAGCTCTTCTAGGGAAAACTGGTTGTACAGACTACTCCTTAAAGGCCAGCTGTCCCTTTTCCAGGGTTTAGGGGAAGCTCGGCTGCTGTGTGGACGTAGTAAAATAGCTCTTTGCGAGGCTTTGTATCCCACCAACAACTAACCGAGACATAGTTAAGGGAGATAACGAGAGGTATTGTTTGTCAGGAAAAAAAACCATGGCTTTTATCCAGTGTAGCTCAAAGTGGGGAATAAAACAAGTAGATAACAATTCAGATTTTAAATTAATACAAGACAACCATTAAACATGGAGGGATTACATAGAGAAACAAAGGAATATAAGTGCAGATGTGTAAACATTCACATTTCTTATCAGAGGACCTATCTTTTCCATGGTGTGCGATGGAGAATAGTGACTAACAGTGTTAAGAAAGTTGGGGTGGGTAGCCAATTGGCGGAGCACCTACACTCTCTGTATTACTCTTAGTGAATAGGCACGGGCAGCCTGGCTTAACCTTTATTCTATGTGGCAGCCTGATGCTGTTCCCGTGGACACACTCACAAATGATCCCACTTCCCTTATGCCCACCCTATCATACATAACGCCTAATATTCCTAATTGGAAGGGCTCCAGAGCCAAGGTTCTCAACCTACTGAAGTCCAAATGTGGTTATTGAACTGTGCAAGCAAGTACGTTGGCCATCTGCACTTGCGTAACCTCCTCTACCCTGGGAGCTTTGGGATCTATGGTCTATAGGATTATGCTAAATAAAACAAATTATTAGTACAACACCTTTCTGAAAATAGTGTATTTATTTACTGTAATAAAAATAGCAGATTTATTACAAAAAAGTGATTACACTAAAGATTATTTTTTTTATTGAATCACTTTAATTTATTATTATCCTCCCAGTGAGCTGTTCACCTCTGACAACTGAAAGGCCCCAATGATTTAATAGAATAGTACTCGTTCTTACAAAAGGGGGCAAATGGGAATGTTACCTAATATTTTAACAAACTACAGAAACACAGAATTTGATAGCAGTTAAGAATCAAAATATAAGAAGAAAAATAATGACGTTTGAATACAGTTAACTCAGCAGTGCAAGAGATGGTGGAACTGTCGGGAGTTCTGCGGCTGAGGTGGAAGGCATGAGGGGTTAACAGCATGTACTGTCCCATGGCACTGAAGGGGTTAAACCAAGGTTCTGAGCAGACATAGTAAAAATAAAGCCGGCCGCACAAGGAAAAGGTCACGGAAAGTGTGCTGAGGGGCAGTAGCTTCAAATAAGTGGAATTATGTGGAAGCAGAGGACACCTGGATCCAAGGCATTTCTCTGCTGGCACTGAATGTAAAGTTACGCAGTAACAGTAAATGAATCAGTCGACCACATATGGGAACATTATGAAGTTTAACCTTTGGCGAGAAACCATAATGTTGTCTTAAGAGAGTTTTCTGTTCTGAACAGGGTATGTTTCCAAGTGTCAGTGCTGTCTGCAAGCAGAGCGTTCCACTCCTGGAATACAAGGTCTCACTGGAAACATTAACCAGGACATTTCACATACATGGTGATGGTGGAAAAAATCTATACACACACACACACATATATATAAATATATATACACTATTTTTACAAAAGTATTGGACATACCTCTTAATTATTGAATTCAGGTGTTTCAATCAGACCCATTGCCACAGATTTATAAATGAAGCACCTAGCCACGCAGTCTGCATTTACAAACATTTGTGAAAAAAATTAGTCGTGATAGGATGCCACCTTTACAATAAGTCAGTTCATGAAATTTGATCCCTGCTAGATAGTCCACAGGCGACTGTAAGTGGTATTATTACAGTGGAAGCATTTAGTAAAAGCAGCAATTCAGCCACTAAGGGGAAGACCACGTAAAGTCACAGAGCGGGATCACCGAAGGCTGGGGCGTAAAAGTCGCCAAAGCTCTGCTGATTCCATAACTGGAGTTCCAAACTGTGTGGTGGGAGATTCATGGAATTGGTTTCCATGGCTGTGCAGCTGCATGCGAGCCTCACATCACCAAGTACAAGCGTCGGATTGAGTGGTGTAAAGCACGCCGCCACTGGACTCCGGATCAGAGGAAATGTTTTCTGTAGAGTATCTGTTTGGCAGTCTGATGGGCAAGTCGACTGTAAAGTTTGGTGGAGGAGGGATAATGTTATAGGGTTTTCAGGGGTTGGGCCACTTACTTCCAGTTAAGGGAAATCTTAATGCTTCAGCATACCAAGACATTTTGGACAATGCTACATTCTCAACTTTGCGTGAGCAGTTTGGGGAAGACCCTTTTCTATTCCAGCATGACTGTGTCCCAGTGCACAAAGCAATGTCCATACAGACATTGCGAGCCAGGCCTTCTTGTCCAACATCGGCGCCTGACCTCACAAATACTCTACTGGATGAATGGCGAAAATTCCAATAGAAACACTCCAAAATCTTTTGGAGTGGAAGCTATTATAGCTGCAAAGGGGGACCAACTACATATTAATGTCTTATGTTTAAAATGCGATGTCATCAAAGTACCTGTTGGTGTAATAGTCAGGTGTCCCAATACTTTTGTCCATATAGTGTGTATATATATATATATATATATATGTATGTATTTATATATACATACATAGAAATACATGTATACATATACATACTGCAATGTATGTTCCTTGGGCACTGTCCTAGTCCTGACCCAGGGCATTTTCCTTCTGCTGTCCATCTCCACTGCTATGCTAATTATGGAGTCTTAACCCTATCTAGGTAGAGAAAAAGGGACCAATCCAAAGCCTCTAGGGCTGAGCCTCAGAGATGGATACACGGGACACATAACATGTTTTTTCCACATGACCCATGTATGCAATGAACTGGGATTTTGCAGGAGAGTTTAACAATTCAACTCCAGGTACAAAATGTGTATATATATATATATATATATATAGTACTAACTCAAACCTAAACCTGGACACTAGATCACTTCTTAGCCTTTTGGCCTAGATCAAGAGTGTTCTCGGCCTTTCTGCTTTAAGTAGATTGCTGCTATTGGGGTAGCGACTGGTCCTTTCTGATCAGAAGAGGGTACAAGCGCAATCTGTTTTGCATAGTCTCACCTCTTAGCATAGAGAGTAATGAGATTGAAAGAAGACTAGAAACAGGGTGGCAGTAACTCCTCAGCCCTCCCCATGGTTTCATAGAAACATAGAATCTCACAGCAGAGATGAGACAATCTGCCGATATAGTGTGTCTATTTTTTTCTTTATGTAATGATTTAAATCTTAATTAGTCCTTGGTCTCATCTGAGATTCAGGACAGTCTTATGCCTATCCCATGCATGAGCTGCTGGGAGGCTGTGCAGCTTATCTACCACCTTCTTCCTTACATTACAGCTAATCATCTGACTCTGTTATACTGGTGTGGAGTGGTGGGATATGACATCATGTGAGGATACATTTAAGGATTGTTTTTTTTTACTGGTATCAGTCGTTTTTATGACGACATATGCAAAGATATTACATACACAGCTCATATATTCCTCTCAGCTCTTTGATAAGAACAGGGCAAAGTTTGTCAATTCATATGGTCATAAATAAAAAAACAACACATAAAAACTGGTCATTTTCATTCACACTAATCAAACTAGGTCTGTGCACTGAAATTCTGTAGCCCAATAAAGATTGCATAATAGCTCATTAAATAAAGGTCATATGATATCACATAACATTACCTTTACAGTGTCATAAGCAGATGAGACATTCTTGCCACCATTGTTCCTATTGCATTTGGGCCTTTGTAATATTAGTGTATGAGGGAGCTTCCTCCTGTCATGTACATCCAGTAATAACATTTTACATAGGAAAAGTATAGACTTTGAGCTGGTTAATTCCACCATACATATATTGTAATAGACTTTGGTTTTAAATATGTTTCACTATGCAGGGCCACCATCTTACCTGAGAGCAAGGAAGCAGGGCACCCCGCTTGGCCACAGCGTCTCCACTACCGAGAGGTGTTGCGTAATGCATGTTACATGATTTCTGCAGCGAGCCTCTCGGTTACCCTCTCTCAGTAACGTAAGACTTCCTTACATTAGATCTAAGCCTGTGATCCTTTAATTTTACTTCTGTGTGTTTTTGTATTTTTCATTTCTGACTGCTATAGCAGAGACCATGGAAGATCACACAGAGCAGAACAAGAACAAGCCTGGTACATAAGGAGAGTTGGATACAAGTTCTTAAAACTAAGTTGTTCCTGTAAATTAGCCTATCGCTGCTTGCTAAACATTGTTGGTGAATGGGGGCTAAACAATGTACATTGTATAAATACAATTGACATAGGATGAGTTTATTTGGACATGCAAACAATGAAAACCTGTGTTTAAAAATACATTTTTAACACAAGAGGCGCTCAGAAATCTAGATCTGCTGTTACGGGACAAAGAAGGGGATTTAAAAAGTAGCGAGGGGAAGTGATTCACTAAAAGCTATGGGACACTCCTATAAACCCCTGATAGAGTTCCTGTATATGTTTGGGCTGTCTATTCATAGGCAACCTCAATGGAATACATAGGGGCAGGGCAGTAATTGTCCCCTCAGTTGTTCTGATTTGAACGTTTTAGGCCCCTATTAACTATTTTATTTTCCTTTTGCATACATCTGTTTAGGAGCCAATGGTTACAACGGCATTAGCTTGCATTTACACTGGTGCTTCCCAAAGTTGGCGATACTGGCGGTAGTAGCCTTGGGTGCAATTGGGGGCGTTGAATAAAAATAAGGGGACGGTAGAAGCATAAAGAAATAAGACAACATGTTTCATGTAACATAGAATTAAAGTTTTTTTCTAAATAAACACACAAAATGCAAGGTAACTATAACTCAGTGCTTCCCAAAATTGGGGGTACTAGAACGATCCAGGTAGACTGACAATGGGGCATCGAGTAATTTTTATCTGAAAAGTTGGAGGTAAGCCAAATAAGTTTGGGAACCTATGATTTAGACCATGACTGGGTCAGAAAATAGTTGCTCCCCATGCATTCTTATATCACCAGCCTGATAAATGATAACATGTGTAGCTTTTGGACTCTTAACGTCAAAAGATATGAAGTTATGTTCTGATACTGCGATGACTATAGTTATCGTTTATAGGTTTTTCCACTCATAATGATGTAATTTCAACTAGTTTCCTGTCTCTTGATTATAGTCACCCAGGTCAACGGCCACAATAGAGATTATGGGTGAATGGCAAGGATGGTTTGATGGAAATTCTCATATATAATAAGGAAATCACAAGTAATTTTGTCTAAATATCGCACAAGCAGGTTGTTTAACACAATAGTACAAATACTGAACAAATAAGTTGTCACTTTTATATTTATATATTTGTCAGTATATACTACTGGTATTCTAATGTGATATCATTAACCCTGATGTGTGATGTTACCGTTACCATTGTGTACTAGGGGATTATAACAGATGTATTATATTACCAGGTTCCTTCGGGAGACTTTATTTATCAAACTGGAAATTGTCATAGAACAAATGTGTTACCAGGTTCAGTGAGAATATTTTTACCCCTGCCTTTCTGAGATGTGGGCAGGGGGCATTAACAACAGTGGGTGGTATGGTGATGTGCTAAAAAATTGAAAGTGATAGCAGGGGAAGTGGGGAGCTCCTTCATTTAGCATGTATTTTGTTCTACTTAAAACCTACTTTTTCATAAAACTGGCCCCATTGTCTTCACAAAATCCCGATATTCACATTTAATCTAAGGCTAAGGAAAGATGCTTAGAATTATTATGTTTACAATGTCCTCTGTCTGTGATTATACTCTCCAGTAGAAATTATGATTGTGTTCTTCCCTTTTCTTTTATCAGCTTAAGTGTTCATTTTGTAGTCTCATTTTCCATTCCATACACAGAACTTTGAACTCCCTTCGGAAGATATGCATCATACGCCACAGATTATTTAGTTCAACCTGGAAATGAGCAGAAATCTGTATTTTGTTAATTCTGAAATAGATCCTGATTGATGTCATATTTGTGGCGTCATAAAGCTAACTGATAACAGCATATAGATTTGGGCCACTGTCATGACATTATTATTATCTTTTATTTATATAGGGCCAACAGTTTACGCAGAGCTTAATACAATACATAAATTCAAGGGATATGACAAGGCAAGAATTGACAGACTAAGACAAACTAATACATTCAGTGGAGAGAGTCCTGCTCGCAAGCTTACAATCTAGAGGGACATGGTCAATTTATAGTGTGGGTTGTGACTGCCTTCACCTTTGGCACCATGTCCCGCACCAATGATTAGTTCACCTGAATTACAAAATAGTTAACAAACATCAAAACATGATATAACTATAAGATAATGATCTTGACCTAGCAAGTTTTGTGATTACAAATTCAGGATTCTGGATAAGTAAAAATGAAATAGTTCTATTTATCCTAGGGATACACCGAAATGAAAATTCTGGACCAAAACCGAAAATTCAGGGTTCACTTAGCCGAAAACAACCCCCCCTTGAAAAATAATAAAAAATCCCATACTATTAATAAAGTTAAGTTACACACCATAATAGTACAAAAGATTTAATTTTTTTTTTGTTAACATTGTTGCTAACAGCAATCACACTCCTTTATACCCAGGCAACCAGTAAATGCTGGAACCTAGGCATGATGGGACTGTGATTGCTGTTAGCAATTTGGATGCCCTGAGCTGGACATTGGACTGACGCAGAGTCTGTTACTATTCTTGTTTGTTTATAGTGTACATTAGTGCTGTGCAAATAGGACACAAGGAGAGCCTCATTCCACAAAAGAAGTAAAAGTCGACAAGAGCCCTTTTCTACAATGAGTAGAATAGTAGCTGAGCGAGCTGAGCCCAATACCTGACACCTGGAGAGAGGTGAAGTAATAGAAGTCGATTGAAACTTCTCCTCTAAGTCAACATTTTGGTCACCACGATTGTCCAGACTTTTCTACGTCTTGTGGAAGTCGGTACTGGTCAAAGATCACTTGCTGAGATAAGGCAAGGGTTGGGCTCGCTTCTATGTAGATTGGTTACTGTTGATTTGGTGACCTGGGTAAAGGCAGGGCTGCCATTAACAAATGTGCAACCAGTTCTTGTATATGGGGCCCGGGCAAGCACGGGAACCTTTCACAGGCCTTCTCATTGGGTCCTCGCAGCCCACTACCTAGTGGGCGGCAGTCCGCCCCGTGTGACGTTCTTTGGTGGGGTGCCAGTAGAGTGACCACATAGTGGAGGGAGAGGGGGTAGATAGTGAGAAAGGAGGGAGAGTGGGTGGTAGATAGTGAGAAGGGAGGGAGACGGGGTAGATAGTGAGAAGGGAGGG
>VKOC01033944.1:0-27945 GCA_009364415.1 Spea multiplicata | reverse complement strand
CCCTGTGCGGTCGCACAGGTCGCACACCCCAAAGGCCGGCCCTGCTCACACTCAGTCTGTTGGATTTACCTGCCTGCCTGTTACCTCTTTGACCCGGACTGGCCACTGGATTTTCCCTTTTTGCTTGCTACCTGTCCCAGACCCTTTTGTACCCTCATACTCCCCAGCAGTCTGTATGCATGATATGCCTCCTACTCTGCTGCTTCTGGTGAGAGGTCTTGCTTTGCTTTGTATAATATAACGAAACATTCCGCTGGTGTCATTTGTGAAGTGTTTCTATCACTGCGTTCTTACACTGCTGCGCTTTGGACTCCAACATCCAGTTAAGGGCTGCAATATGATGAGCCTGACCCAAATCAATCTTCCATAGTCACTAATATGAAAGTTGAATACAAGAAGCAATTTAAAAAGAAATAGTGTTAAAATGCAACAAAGTGGAAGTCACCTAGGCTCCATATTACCTGGGGGTCACCCATTCTAATCCCCCACCTCTTGTGCAATAGGCACAAGGTGGTAATAATATAGCCTTAGGGATATAGGGGCCACCTATATGCTGACAGAATAGTGAGAATCAATACAACTGAAAGTATTATAAGCAAATATGTATGCATCAAAATACGAGAACTGACAAATTAGGTTCAAGTTAATTTAAAACAGCTGTCAAATGTGTATATATCTTCCGTTTTGCTTTGACCAAAAAGTGAGAACTGAAAAAAATGTCAAATTTGTTAAACTAGTAATTGCATGTAAGTCTGGTAAATTATAAACTAAAGTATAATTATACAAATCAATATACTTTGGGATATTGCAGGTGTAGCTTGAAATTACATTATCCTAATAATTAAACTATACTAAGTATGAAAGGGTTAAATAATAATTATATAAAAAAAAAAACATTTTGCTGTGTGTAAATCAGTTCCTCTCTAATGTGGTTAAGCAACAAGGTCTGGGGGAATTTCTGGGATTAATGCCAAAAATATACAAAATTACTAAATTGAACCACATAGAAACATAGAAACATAGAAACATAGAAAGTGACGGCAGATAAGAGCCAGAAGGCCCATCCAGTCTGCCCAACCTCTGAGTACTCTCCTTTAGTACTTGCCCTTATCCTATATCTAGCTTGGCATTATGCCTATCCCATGCTTGCTTAAATGACTTTACTGTATTAACATCTACCACTTCCACTGGGAGGCTATTCCATGCGTCCACTACCCTTTCCGTAAAGTAATATTTTCTGATGTTACCATTAAACCTTTGCCCCTCTAGTTTATGCTTGTGTCCTCTTGTTGCGGTTTTATTTCTCCTTTTAAATAAACTTTCTTCCTTTACTTTGTTGATTCCCTTTAAGTATTTAAATGTTTCTATCATATCCCCCCTGTCCCGTCTTTTTTCCAGGCTATATAGGTTAAGATCCTTTAACCTGTCCTGGTAAGGTTTATTTTGTAATCCATAAACCATTTTAGTAGCCCTTCTCTGAACTTTCTCCAACATATCTATATCCTTCTGGAGATACGGTCTCCAGTACTGTACACAATACTCCAAGTGAGGTCTCACCAGTGATCTGTACAGCGGCATGAGCACTTCCCTCTTTCTACTGCTAATACCTCTCCCTATACAACCAAGCATTCTGCTAGCATTACCTGCTGCTCTACTGCATTGTCTACCTACCTTTAAATCCTCAGAAATAATTACCCCTAAATCCCTTTCCTCACACGTTGAGGTTAGGACAGTACCAAATATTCTATACTCTGCCCTTGGATTTTTATGCCCCAGGTGCATTACTTTGCATTTATCCACGTTAAATGCCAATTGCCACAGCTCTGACCATTTTTCCAGCTTACCTAGATCGTTTGCCATTTGGCTTCTTCCTCCAGGAACATCAACCCTGTTGCAAATTTTTGTGTCGTCAGCAAATAAACATACCTTTCCATCAACACCATCTGCAATATCACTAATGAAAATATTAAAGAGAATGGGTCCAAGTACAGATCCCTGAGGTATCCCACTGGTAACAAGACCTTGTTCTGAATATACGCCATTGACTACAACCCTCTGTTTTCTGTCACTCAGCCACTCCTTAATCCATTCAACAACATTGGGATCTAAACCCAGAGATTGCAGTTTATTTAAAAGTCTTCTATGTGGGACCGTGTCAAAGGCCTTACTGAAATCCAGATACGCAATGTCTACTGCACCACCTTGATCAATTACTTTAGTCACCCAATCAAAAAAATCAATAAGATTTGTTTGGCAAGATCTTCCTGAGGAAAACCCATGTTGTTTTTGATCTTGAAAGCCATGTGACTTCAGATGTTCAACAATCCTTTCCTTTAACATTGTTTCCATTAATTTTCCCACTACAGATGTAAGACTAACTGGCCTGTAGTTGCCCGACTCCTCCCTACTGCCTTTTTTGTGTATAGGCACAACATTCGCTACTTTCCAATCCCCAGGGACAACTCCCGTTACCAATGATTCGTTAAATATATCAGTTAACGGTTTTGCTAGTACACCCCCAAGCTCTTTTAATAACTTGGGGTGTATCCCATCAGGCCCCATCGACTTATTTGTCTTTACCTTAGACAACTGAAGCAGAACCTCCGCCTCGATAAACTCACATATTTCAAATGATTCAGTCTTTTTTCCCAACTGAGGTCCCATTCCATCATTCTCATCTGTAAAAACTGAACAGAAATATTCATTGAGGCAGTCAGCTAAACCTTTATCCTCTTCTACATATATGCCTTTTGTTTTTAGTCTAACTAATCCTTGTTTAACTTTCCTTTTCTCATTTATATATCTAAAAAATGTTTTATCTCCATTTTTTACTGATAGGGCAATTCGCTCTTCTGCCTGTGATTTGGCAGTTTTTATAACTTTCTTTGCCTCTTTCTGCCTAATTTTATAGATCTGTCTATCTTCCTCACTTTGGGTATTTTTGTATCTGCTAAAGGCTAACTTCTTGTCTTTCACGATTTTGGCCACTTCTGCAGAGTACCACAGCGGTTTCCTTAATTTTTTACTCTTACTGACCAACCTAATACAATTTTCTGTTATCTTCGATAAAACAGCTTTTACAAAATCCCATTTCTCCTGAACGCCATTTAAATTGTGCCAGTCTGATAATGACTCCTCTATACATTTTCTCATTTTAGAAAAGTCAGCTTTTCTAAAATCTAAAACTTTTGTTTTTGTGTGGTGTGACTCAGTCACTGTTCGTATATTAAACCACACAGACTGATGATCACTAGATCCCAAACTTTCACCTACAGAAATATCTGTTAACAAATCTCCATTTGTGAACACTAAATCCAATGTGGCCTTCTTACGAGTTGGTTCCTCAACCACCTGTTTTAAAGATAATCCCAATAAGGAGTTTAGAATATCCGCACTCCTCGTACAACCAGCTACTTTCGTTTTCCAGTTCACATCAGGGAGATTAAAGTCACCCATGATTATAACATCCCCTTTCACTGTCATTTTAGCTATTTCCTCCACTAGTAGATTATCGAGTTCTTCTACTTGTCCTGGGGGTCTATAAATCACACCTATGCGAGTTACTTTACTTTTGCCAAATTGTACTGTAACCCAAACCGACTCTAAGTTCTCCTCACCAACTTGTATTAAATTAGATTTTATGTTATTTTTCACATATAGGGCCACCCCTCCCCCTTTCCTGCCCTTTCTATCTTTTCTATATAAAGAGTACCCCGGTATTGATATGTCCCAGTCATTTTTCTCATTATACCATGTCTCAGTAACAGCCACTATATCAACTTTCTCAGTTGCCACAACTGTTACAAGTTCATGGATCGTATTCCCTAAACTGCGAGCATTTGTAGACATGACCTTTAGCTTGTCATTTAACACCGATGCTGCAATCACTTTCTGTCCTTGCTTTGGCGGGCAAAATATATGCTTCTCCCTATTATCTTTATAGACCAAGCCCCCAGATCCACCCACCTGGTTACTAAGTAAATCGCCTTCCCTTTCTATACTGTCTAACCCGGTATTTATTCCCCCCCCCCCATTCCTAGTTTAAAATCTCCTCCAACCGTCTAACCATTTTTATGCTTGCTACAAATGTAACAAGTTTAACAACAACTATGAATACAACTATGAATATATTAACCCACAACTGCTTGAATCTTTATTGGTGTGAAGTAGTGTCAAGTTTTTCAAAGGGTGTTTATTTCATTTTATAATTGTGGAAACAACCTTATGCAAACTAGCAGGTATTTTACATTTTTTATCCCTGTAGTAGTATTTTTACTTAATGAGAACTTTCCTAAAAAAAATGATTCCAGCATAGCCACTTACTTGACACGTTTGTCAATGATGAACTCTTTATAAAAATGTATCTGTATACACAAACAGAATCAAAATGAGGAAGATAGTAGCAAATAGAAAGTTAAGCTTTGGTAGGTAAATGCATTATTAGATGCATCAAAACACAGAAAAAAGTTGCCAAGTTAATAGAAAAGGGTGATACATAAGTGAAAGAAGAAAACACATTTCTGGAATAATTTAACTAAAGACAAATTAAATAAATGAGTAAAAAACTGACTGTTTAAATAAGTAGTTATTTTCCTTTTTTACAGAGCAAGGTGAAGGTGAGGGACCCCAGTTAGCTAAGAGAAACTGGTATGTTTACAGAGGAAGAAATTGTACTTGAACTCTCCAAAGTAAGAACAGACAAATTCATGGAATCCCCTTTGATACACCTGTAGTTATTAGAAGAGCTACAGAGTGTCCTGGCAAAACGTTTTACTAGTAAATAGTCATGTAAAGTATTTTTTCATATTTAATAAAAGCTATGATTGAGAAAAATATTTTTTTTGTTTTTATTTCCTTTTATTTGCCAACCTGCCCCAGTTATGCACATCTGTCCCCTGATATGCCTTATACCCTCCTATATGCTACCATGGTGTCTGGTGGGGGCAGCGGGTGTTCCGCCAGAACTTCTATGAGCACCAGAAGGTCATGCTGAGGTTACCAGACAGGAGGATCCAGTCCCCTGCAGCGCTGCGGAGGATCTGGATCTTAGTCTCATAGACAGACCTCATTTGAGGTCTGATTAGAAGACAACCTCGATTATAAGATGAGGGTTATTTTTCAGAGCATTTGCTCTGGAAAAAAAATTCCCTTGTCTTATAATCAAGCAAATACGGTATTTAACCAATCACAATTGGCAGGGGTAGTCCCAGAAAACTAGAAGTTGTAAATTGTAGTATCACTTTCCAAAAGAGTTGCAGGGTCACTAAGTCAACTACAGACCAGTAAGTCTTAAGTCATTAGTTGGCAGAATAAAAGAAAATCATGCTAAAGCAAATGATTGTGAACTATTTGGATATAAATGACTTGCATGATCAGAAACAGCATGGGCTTACTACAGGGAGATGTTTGTATTTGATATAGTTAATGGTGTATATTTAAAGGAAGGACTTGTCACCTTAGGGATCAGTATTGGAACATGTCCTTTTTAAATACTTTTATTAGTAATATTACAGAAGGTCTTAACGCTTTGGTATGACTTTTTGCAGATGATACAAAGGTCTGCAACATTTTAGGCATTACAGATGGAACTACTCAAATGGAGAACTTAAGTAAATTAAAAGAATAGTCAAGAGTGCGGCAGCTGCTGTTTAATATTAATAAATGTAAAATAATGCACTTGAGATGTAAAAATCCCAAAGGCAAACTATAGCTTTGGGGACAGTGTTCTGTCAGTAACAATGGAAGAGAGGGACTTAGGAGTAATTATTTCTGATGACTTATAGGTAAGCTGACAATGCAACAAAGAATCTCAAAAAGCAAGCAGGATGCTGAGTTGCATAGGGAGAGGTATTACTAGAGGGAGAGGTGATTATGTCACTTTATAGATCACTGGCCAGGCCTCACCTAGAGTATTGCGTACCGTTCTGGAGACCTCATCTCCAGAAGGATATTGACACATTGGGGAGAGTTCAGAGGTGAGCTACAAAAATAGTAATAATTTCTATTCTGCAAACCATCAGTAAAGAGGAGAGAGCGGTGCAATAGAAACATTTAAAAACTTAAAAGGATTCAGCAAAGTACAGGAGGCAAGCTTATTTAAAAGGAGGAGCACTGCTGGAACAAGAGGTCATGATCTAAAACTTGTAGACCAGAGGCTTAGATGTAACATTAGGAAGGGTAATGAATAAATGGAACCGTCTCCCAGCAGCAGAGGTGGAAGCTAATACAAATCTTCATTTTTTACAAATATTTGCCCGTTCCTGTGCTCGGTTCAGGCGAATATTTGTGTACATTCTTCGGGCAGCTGCCTTTCATTGGCTGATGCCAGAGGAGATCCCTGCCGGCGACCAATAAAAGTCGCTCATTTACCTCCCCAGGCCAATTTTCGCCATCAGGAGTTAAAGGTCTGTAAGAACGACTCTATTGGCCCTTGTAGGCACCTTTAACCATTGGTCTCCACGACCTTTAACACCTGATGACGAATCTCTGTCTTGGGAGACGATTGATCTCCTTGCTCCAGGCGTTAAAGATCCGTATGATCAACCAATAGAGTCGCTCGCACTGACCATTAACTCCTGATGCAGAAACTTGGCCTGGAGAGGGAACAGGAGTTAAAGGTCCATAAGAGCAACTCTATTGGTCGCCGACAGGGGCCTCCTCTAGCATCAACTAGCAGGCAGGCTAGAGGCAGTGACTTATATTGGGGGAAGGGACCAGGGATATTAACAATTACGAAGACGCAATGAACACTTCAAATAATCCACAGCCAAGGGAATGCATTTGGAGTCATACAAATGTAAACAAATAAAAACTAAGCAGCGCCAAATGTGTGGGTTTTTTTCACGCTCACTCACTTTTACTCATGCTCATGCTCTCTCACACACTCTCTCTCAAACCACTTTTGTGCCCTGGTCTCCTTCTTCATTCATTAGCCTCTCCCCGGTATTATCTCAATTAACCAGGCCTCCCAGAGCGGTTCCTCAAAATGGTGGAGCCTCCAAGCACACCCTCCCCCCCTAATTGGATAAATAGGGGGGAGGATGGTTCTGCTCTTTTGTGGACGTACTCCAAGAGGCCAGAATATTGCAGACAGATTTGTGGAGAAAGAAAAACGTTTTCTTATGAGAAATGATGCATCAGTTAAGTTAGCATGCTTTATGTCCTGATAATTTTCCTTATTTTAATACTATAATCTTTTGTACCTTCTTGTCAGAAGGAAACTGGGGTGAGGATCCTTTGAGATGGGGAGCAAAAAAAATATAGCAATATCATCTGCTGTAGCCTCAATCAGACACAAGCTGAAGATCAGCCTCACTGATGTCATGCCACATTTCAGAATATAAATTTGAAAAATATAAGCCAATAGCAAAGTATGCATGCGTGCAAATGCATGTTTCCCTTACTTTTGCTGTCTTTTGCCACCATATCAGAGGTAGACCTGCAATATTTTCACAATTCTCTTTTGCATTGTTCCCTTTACAAAGAACACTATCCCAAACCTCTGCATGCCCTAATCCATTTAGATTCTTTCCAAACACCTGCAGAATGCCTCCCATTCCGTGTAAAGTCACCCCAATCCATGCATGCTATTCCTTTCACCATTTTTGTTGCTTCTTGCCTTCAGATTTACCACTCCATTGCGTAACTTACATCCTACATCCTCGATAGATTAACTCCTCAGACTTGTTCACAATCTATTTTAAACTTTCCCCCAAAGTCACTTAACTCTGCTCCCCTAAACCTTGGTGTACCATACACATGCTTATTCTGTCTATCAGGATCTCCAGCACTTCATGGACTCAGGACAGTAGACCATTGTCAGGCAAAAAAGGCTTCCCTCACCTAAAAACAAAGAGAAAACATTAAGTAAAAATCCACAATTTCTAAGCATAAACAGCAAAACTTCTGAAAAGCTTTCAATGTAAAATTATAGATTTAGCACTTTTCATAAATAAATGTTTTCGATCATTTCAAATACTAGCTGTGTTTTTAAGTGCTGACTAAGTAGAATATGTGACGAAAGTATGAATGGGGCATATTTTTCATAACTATAACTTAAATTTTAATTCTTTCTGCTAATTATATATAAACCATAAAATTGATGCTTTATTTTGCTTTCCTGTGTCTGTGCTTATTCACAGTGAATATCTGAACAGCTGCAAAAAAGTATGAATAGAGAGCTAATGAAAGATGAATGATCAATATACTTTTATTCAAATGTTACTTTGGTGGTATCATCCTAGAAACACATTTAGACACTGTTGTTCAATTTCAGAATGCAATAAAGAGGTTATATTTATATTTCAGAATCACCTAGAATGGTGAATGGGCTGTGAATACGATAGAACTTTGCTGAGAATTAATGGCATTCATAATGGTAAGAACAGTTTAAGGAAGAATAACCTCCTCCGTGTGGGCTCCCTACATTTTCACAATCCAAACACACACATCAAGGTAAGTGAACTACAAAGTGGGTAAGGGAGGTGGGTAGGGTAGATATTAGGGAGGGAATGGGGAGAGGGTAGACAGTGGGTAGGGGAGGGGGAGAGGGTAGATAGTGGGTAGGGGAGAGGGTAAAGAAAGTAATAAGGGAGAGAGAGGGAGAAGAAAGTGATGAGGGGAAGAGGGGGAAGATTGAAAGGGGGCAGAGAGTAGAAAATGTGTAAGGGAGGGAGAGGGAATAGATAGTGAGAAAGAGGGTAGTAAGAATAAGAATTGAGTGAGTATGAATTTATGTGTCGATGAATTGTCTGGATGAGGGAGAGACTTAATGAATTAATGTGTGGATGAATTGTCTGAATGAGGAAGAGAATTAATGAATTTGTCAGAATGTATTAATGAATATGTGTAAATGATTTGTGTGAATGTGCGAGAGAATAAATGATTGTGTGAATGAATTATGTGAATGAAAGTGTGAATTAGTGAGTGACTGTAAAAGTGTTTGTGTATAATTGTGGAAAGGGAAAAATGGCATAAGCAGGGTGTTTGAGCCATGGGTACCAAGTTGGCACAGCCAGGGTGTTTAAGGGACAAAGTTGACTTGTGCTTGGCTGTTTGGGGCAAGTCCTATGTGTATGATTTGGGTTGGCTTTGGGGTGTGCAGCCTGTGATCTATGCCTGTAATTTAGGGGTTTTATCTATACCTTATGAGTTTCTATGTGAATTCCAATTGATCTATATCTGCATGTGTTATTATGTATCTGCATGTGTTATTCTGTAGATCCATATCTGCTATGCTATGTTTCTATACATTATTATTGTATACCTGCAAACACAGGATTTGTATGTCTGATTCTGTTTATTTGATCTATACCTTCAGTGAGGAGTTCACAAGTGAATTTCAATTGATCTATATATGCAAAGCTGGGTTTGTGTGTTAATGTGTTGATCTATAGCTGCTATCGGCATCAGGGTCTAATATATATATATCGGCTGCAGGGGATAATAATTTATATGGGCAGCAGGGTCTAATATTAAAGAAACTGCAAGTTCAGCTGTTATTTTGAAATCATATTTCAATTTCAAGAGATAAATACTTATTATGTAGTTAAAAATGCATGTCTAATGCGTATATGTGCTGGGGCATTAATACAAATAGTGCTGGCTGGAGGGGATCATACAAGGGTCAAGGAGCACCACATTAATCAGTACTAAAAAGGTGCTGGCTGAGGCAACAATACACAAGGGGCATAAACACTAAGGGAGGTATTAACGACAATGCAGTGTGGAAAATCCATCCTGGTGTAGATGTCTGTGTCATAGATTGTGTCCTGCTGTTTGTGTGTTTTTGGTTAACAGCCTAGCAGAGCCTGTCCTGGTGTGTGTGTGGGTGTTGGTATGACAGAACCTGTCCTGGTGTGTGTGTCTGGGTGTCAGTGTGGCAGAGCATGTCCTGGTGTGTGTGTATAGGTGTTGGTGTGACAGAAGCCCTGTCCTGGTGTGTGTGTTTGGGTGTCGGTTTGGCAGAGCCTGTCTATTATTTTTTTTTTTTTTCTTGTCATTTTTCCATGTCATTTATTCTACATAATCCATTGGGGGAGGGTGAGTTACATGTATATTAACTTTTGTCGCTCTGCTCATTGTTGGTGGGTTGCACCACCAATACCTGTCTTTTATCTTGTTGAAATGTGGGAGAGTGGGATTCCCACAGAGTGTTGTAGCGCATGTACACTTTTACCTATTGTTTTTTCAATTATGTCGGTGGGGCAGAACCTGCCCTGGTGTGTGTGTTTGGGTGTCGGTGTGGCAGAGCCTGTCCCGGTGTGTGTTTGGGTGTCAGAGCCTGCCCTGGTGTGTATTTGGGTGTCGGTGTTGCAGAGCCTGTCCTGTTGTGTGTCTGGGTGTTGGTGTGGCAGAGCCTGTTCTGGTGTGTGTGTTTGTGTGTTTTGGTGTCGGTGTGGCAGAGCCTGTCCTGGTATTGTGTGTGTTTTGGGTGTTTGGTGTGGGCAAGAGCCTGTCCCTAGTGTGTGTTTTGGTGTTGGTGTGGTAGAGGCCTGTTCCTGGCTGTGTGTGTTGGATGTCGTGTGGCAGACCTGTCCTGGTGTGTGTGTGTGTGTGTGTATGTGTCGGTGTGGCAGAGCCTGTCTTGGTGTGTGTGTCTGGGTGTCGGTGTGGAAAAGCCTGTCCTGGTGTGTGTTTGGTTATCTGTTTCCTGACACTTAATTTACAGTAGGAACTATTTCATTTTTACTTATCCAGAGATAAAACACCCTCCTGAATTTGTAGTGACTTCAGGGGACAAAACATTCAAGGCCCTGAAATCATTTAGTGGAAAATATAAGGTATTGTGTTATTTACTCTATAATATTTATTTCAAGGATTAGATTAATTAAATTGTGGCATTAGGCTTCCCTAGTTGAGTGACCAAGTATTATGTATGTGTATGTGTATATATATTATATATATATATATATATATATATATATATATATATATGTTTTTTTCAGTAATATGATTTAAGGTGGAAATTATTAATGTGTTGACTGTGGTATCTTATGTTATGTTATATCTTATATTGTTTCTAGAGTCGCCACTGCCCCTGAGAGGGCATTACTTCATATGTTTTCTGATCCTCTCCCCATTTTTAAAATGTCTCATTCACTTTTTATAAACTGCAAATCTAGCTATAGCTCGTATATAAAGTTTAACAGACCCTCCCTCTGTCATGGAAAAAATGTCCCACAGGACCTCTCGTATTATGATCATTAATCAACAACTGTGAGAGGGGTTATGAGCTCAGGGATTACTGTTTTGAATACCGATCCGGAAGAATTCTTGGTCTCACACTGGATGGACTTGGGGAAAAAACTTTGTATTTTACGAATATTCGCCCATTCCTGTGTTCGTTTTCTTTGTTTTTTGCCGTTTTGTAGAAGGGGGTTAATACAGGGTTAACGCGGTACAAGCAACTCTATTAGTCGCCTGGAGGGGCCTCCTCTGCCATCAACCATTTAAGTACACCTGTACTTCATTGATTGATGACAGCCCCTTGCTGGGGACCAATAGACTTACTTGTACAGACTTTTAAAATCCTGGTACCACAACTTGGCCAGGAGAGACCACTGGTCTCCCTGCTCCAAGAGTTAAAGGTCCGTACAAACGACCATTGGTCTCCTGTAGGGCCTCCTCTGGCATCAACCAACTGGCGAACCTATGGATTTCCGCTTCTGTTAACCCCTGCGATGCTGTGTAGATAAGGTAGGTTAGATGGGGAAGGGACCAGGGAGATTAGTAAACGAAAATTCTTTGTGTTGTGTTTCTTCATCTTCGTATACATTTTGCCGCCGCCATGTTCATATGCTTGGTATTTGGGCTGAACCACGAAAAAGGACCCTTCGTGTTCATTTTCATGTTCGCCCGAATGCGAAAGACAAGCCCTGGATATTAAGAGGAAGGGCTACAATACTGTGGGACTGTGTCACATATGTTAAGGGATTACATGGGGGTCACCAGGCAATGTTTTCCGGCCTACAGGGAGGGGTCATGGTGGCTATTTATGTGGCATTTTCCCAATACTGTTTCAGTTGCGATTGATAGCAGTGATATTCCTGCCCTCCCTCCCCCAAAAAACAATGTTTTTCTTCCATGATTGGCAGTACTTTATGGAGATTATACACAATGTTTTTAATTGGTTGTTACACCAAGATGCTGTTATCTGGTTTATCGCTCCACAGGTTCAGTCCTTGGGGGTTTTCTGACCCAACGATTTCCGTTGGTATTTGGCGGGATATAAAAGCTAACGTAGCCTATCTCTCGTACTCTGCTCATATGGTTTTAATTTTGTTAAAGATTTTATATGCACGTGTAATAATCTATTTGTTCTAGGATAAATTGTCACATTAATAAAGCGCTGTGGCCTTACACTTTCCAACAACCTTATGCCTCTGGTGTCTTTATTTATGTCTTTATATATGTTTTAATTTGGTCACACTGTATGGAATATATAGTGCCCAATTCATGCACAAGTCTAGTAATTTATACTCTGTATTTCATATTCTAGATTTTTTTGTATTTTATGTTACATATCACTCTGTTTCTGCATATGTAATTTACAAATCTACCAAATACATACAAAGCTATGTAGCTGTATATGCATATCTTATCTAGTATTTGTATCATAATGCACAATATTACACATGTACTAGTTCTTATTGGTTCTTTATCTGAATCTTTTTCTTATTTCAACCCCTGACTTGGAGCTTGTGTTTCAAATGGAATGCAATGTATTACTTTTGCAATGTGGAGCAGCTATGTAAATCTGTATTATTTTTCCTTTCTATATCCATATACGTAGTAATACAATTAAATTCAAAAATAATTTACTCTCTAAAACTTTAATGTAATGTAATTTTATATATGGGAAAGAAAGTCCCCTGGTGTGTAGATTAAACTATACTTGTATTTGTGTTACAAACAAGTTTACATATACAATTTTGAATAATTCAGTAAATAAAGTTGGTTTTACACTTATACAAAACAATAATTGCAATAAGCAAATAAATCAAATAGGTAGATTCTAGTTTCTGTAAAAGGGTCAATGGTGCACTACAATCTTCACTACCAGTTTTAAATTTTTATGATATGTAACGTATTTGTAGCTGCTTTATATTCTCTGTAAAGAAATGTAACCCCAGGTAGTTTTACCAATTTTCTCCTACTTTATTTCATTAAATTACGCTTTAGTATTTTTGGATTCTTATAACCCTCTCTGTGCCTCTGTGTTATTTTATTTTTCATTCATTAATTCATTAAGAATAACATAGTTCATTGTTCATAGTACATTGTTCATTGTAATAATTAATTATGTAGTCCACAAGACATTAAGAATTCAGCTGAAGCGTATCCAAAATAATAAATGATGTTGTCCTGTGCTCTGCAAATATGATTTTTCCCAAAAAAATGTTAATGCTGTAATGTAAATGTCATAATTCATTCTAGACTAAAGGAATTCATCTTACAATATCTTACAGATAGATAGATCAATACATATATCGATAGATACATTGATACATAGATGATAGATGATGAATGTAACTTAATTTTTTAACTGTAAAAAAGGCTGTGTAATAGCAACCAAGCAGAATATTTCTCATATGGGATTTTTTTTTCATTAACTTTTTCTACTGTACTACCTTGAAGGTTTACTGATTGCCTACGTATTAAGGGATGATAATAATGACTAAGCTATTTTGCTCAAAGCACTGTATTCTGAATTGTTATGACTGAAGTAAATATGCATTATTTTGTAGGGTCTTAATTTCTTCTCAAAAAGTGACATATATAGGTGACAAAAATATATGTGAGAAAAAAAACTATTGTGACAACAGTCCTAAGCCTCAGCAAAAACTCTTACATAAAATCAACGTGAGCATTTAAGTGAAAAAAAGTGTCTTTTAATTGTTCCACTAACTTTTTTCTAATCGTTATGTAAATTAGACTTTTATATTTTTTTGGTATAGCAAAGGCTAAATGAACATGGCATGTCAGGATATTATGCCTAAAATTCCAGATTAGAAATGAATGGAGGTAGCTTACACCTCTTTCTTGAAACCATATTCAAGATTCTTTTGTTTGAGAATAAACATATAGAGTTCTGTAAAATATATGCGGTAAAGCAGTATGAGAAAATGTTACTTTTCGTTCAAGATATGCAAGATTTAACGTGGTGGGATAACGCATAACAGGTCAGTAAATTTACATGGATACTCACTTTTTAGAATGGACAGAGTAAATAGAAAAGGGGGAATGATTTGTTTATATGCAAACTCTAAACTAAAGCCCAGTATTAAAGAAGCTGTGCAGTAGTAATGTGGAGACGCTGTGGGTGGAGATTAGCCTAGATAGTAAAAAGAGTCACACACACTGCATTTAGGGGTATGCTACAAGCCACCCAGCATTAATAATGAGGGGGAAGATCAGCTGCTATTTCAAATTGAAAAGGCTTCAAATTGGAATGAAGTTTTAAACATTGGAAATTTTAATTACCCAGATATAGATTGGAATAGTGGAACTTGTTTCACTAAGGGCAGCAAGTTTCTGAACCTGCTTAATGACCAATTTATTTTGCGATAATAGTAGAGACCCCAACCAGAATGGATGCCTGTCTGGATCTGGTAATAACTAACAATGAGGAACTTATCTTAAACATCAAAGTATGAGAACACTTAGGGAAATAGTGACCATAACATGGTTTCATTTGAGATTAATTCCAAAAAGCAAATGGGTAACTGCTCTACCAAAACACTTAATTTCAGAAGGGCAAACTTTGACAGGCTAAGGTCAACTATGGAATTTTTAGACTGGGATGGATTGTTCTCTGGGTTAAACGCAGAGAACAAATGGAATACCTTGAAGCACACATTGCCAAATTACACATCACAATATATACCTATGGGAAACAAATACAAATGAAGCAAATCAAAAAAATGTGGAAAGTAGAAACGGAAATAAGGAATAAACAAATGCCATTTAAACATTATAAAAGCGTACAAAGATGCCAACAAAGCCTGCAAAAAGGCAATTAAAATGGCTAAACTGGAAAATGAGAAACTAATTGCCAAGGAGAGTAAAATCAATCTCAAGAAATTATGTAAATGGAAAAAAGTTAAAGGTAGAGAATGTTGGTCCTTTATTATCTGAAACTGGAAATTTGGTTAGTGAGGACAGAGAGAAAGCCGACATCTTAAATACTTTTTTCAACTGTTTATACCAAGGAAGAACGGAAGAATGACGGAGCCCCTGCTGACTAATTTTAAGGAACTGTTGCAGCAAATATGGGATTGGCTGACACAAGAAAAAGTGCTCAAGCAATTAAATACTGTTAAGGTATACAAGGCCCCTGGTATACATGGTATACACCTAAGGGTACTTAAGGAGCTAAGCCTAATTCTGGCCCAGACATTAGTAATAATCTTTAGGGATTCTTTCAGCTCAGGCATAGTTCCGTTATATTGGCGCAAAGCAGATGTTGTGCCTATATTTCGTAAGGGATCAAAATCTGAACCGGGCAATTACAGGCCAGTAGTGGGGAAATTTTTTTGAAGAGTTGCTAAAGGTATACATTCAAGATCATATCTTGATCCATAATCCAATTAGTAGAAGTCAACATGGATTTGTGAAAGGCCGTGTGATGGACCGACCAGCTTCCGCCAAGAGCGACTTCTCCCTTCAGGACAATAATTCCCCGCAATCCGTAGGCAATGTCCCCAAGTAAAGTAAAGGGATAACGTTATCCAGTACCCAAATAACCAGGCAAGACTAGTCTTTAGGTACAACAAGAGGAGAACTGATTTATTTTACACACAGATGGCTGGATATATCCAGCAAAACATACATTAACATAAAACAAGATAATGGGATACAAACCGCCCCCTTAATCTTCATCCCAGTGACTACAGGGGCAGTAAAGGGATTAACAATACAAAAGGAATAACTGGCACCACTAAGTCTGGGGAATAAAGAGCACACATTATCTTTATTACATTATCTCTCAGACCTTAGTGTGCCGTGTGCAAACTTTTACAAAAATAAGCCATCATATACATTTTTATTAATAACGCAAAGAGTTTAATGCCACTGGGTAAAATTAACTGAGGGGCACAATCCGTGAAAATAGTGACGTCCTAGAGTCCAGGGACCCTAGGAACCGTCACAGACCGGTCTTGTCAAACCAACCTATTAGCATTCTACGAAGAAGTTAGTAAAAATATAGACCTGGGTGTAGCTGTAGATATTATTTATCTGGACTTTGCTAAGACATTTGATATGGTCCCACATAAAAGGCTACTCTACAAATTAAAAGAAATAGGCTTAGGGGCAAATGTCTGTATTTGAATCAGAAATTGGCTAAAAGATAGAATGCAGAGAGTTGTAGTGAATGGATATTTCTCAGACTGTACGCGGGTATTAAGTGGAGTGCCTCAGGGGTCTGTCCTCGGTCCTCTTCTTTTTAATTTATTTATAAATGATCTCCCAAGCTTTATTGAGAGCCATGTCACAGTTTTTGCTGATGACACAAAATTAGGCCGGGTAATTCACACTAATCTGGGTGTTTCTTCTTTACAGGAAGATTTAGACAGAGTTGGGGACTGGGCATGCAAGTGGCAGATGAGGTTCAATATAGAGAAGTTATAAAAATAATAAAAATGCAACCTATTGTTTAAATAGAATATCCTTGGGGAAAACTACAAATTTGAAGGATTTAGGAATAATGGTAGACAACAGATTTGACAACAGTATGCAATGCCAACAAGCAGCTGCAAGGGCTAATAGGGTTTTGGCATGCATAAAAAGAGGTTTGATTCACGGGAGGAGGATATGATCTTGCCTCGTTACAGGCCAATGGTAAGACCTCACCTTGAATACGTGGTACTATTCTGGGCGCTGGTCCTTAAAAAGGACATTATCGAATTAGAAAAAGTGTAAAAGAGGGCTGCAAAATTAATAAGGAGATTGGGAGATACTAGTTATGAAGAGATACTAAAACAATAAAATTATATACGGTAGAAAAACGGCATCTCACAGGGGATATTAAAACATTATACAAATATATGCAGGGCCAATATAACGAGCTCTTCAGTGACCTGTTCATTAACAGAAATATACAAAGAACAAGAGGTCACCCTCTAAGACTGAAAGAGCGTAGATTTCATAGACATCAAATCAAAGGATTCTTTACACTAAGGACAATAAAGGTATGGAATTCACTGCTAAGGGAGGTTGTGTTATCAAATACATTAGTTGCCTTCAAAAGGGGTCAGGATATTTTTTTAGAAAGGCATGGCATACAGGGCTATAAATAGAATAATATTAATATTTTAGGGCTTCTTGATCCAAGGAGAAATCCGACTGCCTCTTGGAGTCAAGAAGGAACCCTTTTCCCTTGATGGCAGAAATCTTAGTATCTTAATTAGGGTTTTTTGCCTTCTTTTGGATCAAGAATAGGAAGGTTAGGTAGAAGAATTGAACTTGATGGACTTAGGTCTTTTTTCAACCTTATGAACTATGTAACTATGTTTTCATTATCTTAAATATGCATCCAAAGTATTTGCAAAACATTAAAATGTCATTCAAATACATTGAGCATTTGCTTTTGCCTTTTCTTAATGAACATAATTGATTGTAGCAATTGCCACTTTTAAATAGACTTTTAAGATTTGCATGATGAGAAAAAATAATTAACTATGTGTTCTAGTTGCATTAATACGTAAATGCTATCAGTAAAGAATGTAACATTAATAAAAATTTAAAAATACCAAAAAGTATATTTTGTATTACAATGAGATTATGTCCCATATTTATACTAAAGAAAACTGTTAATATTTGCCAAACAGTGATATAAAGTGTGGATTGCTTGGATGATGGTCACAGATAGCAAGGATACAACATTACTAATATCCCTTTTGAAGATTCCAGCAGGAAATTACATTTTTATCTCTAAAATAACTTAAAGAGCATTGGGCAAAATCAAAATAAGCTACGATGTGCAAGTTTTACATTGCATTTGAAAGCAGAACAGGTTGTTAGTGCATTGTCCAATTGCCCTGGTGTGTGTCAGTGTGGCAGAGCCTCAAACACACACACACCAGCACAGGCTCTGCCACACTGAAGCATTAAAAAATGTATTTTCTACACTGCTTTGTCATTAACTGCCCCTTTTGTATTTTTGCCCCCTTGTGTATTGATGCCCCAGCCCGGCCCCCTTAAGTATTGATTAATGCCTCCCCCAAATGTATTGGCTAATTAGCCCAACCAACCTCCTGTCTATTGATGCCACCACTGCCATGTGTATTACCCCCAGCCACCCCCTGTCACGACCACGAACACCTAGGCACTCACCGCAGAAGTTCTTCTGCTCCGAAGCCCCTCGCCAAGGGAGACCCTTAGAAATAGGGAGTGGAGACTGTGATGATTCCAACAGTGAGGAGGCCTGGTGCAGGTGGATAAAATTAAGGGCCGAGTTGGTGTGCAGGGTGCAAATGTTCTGACTGCCAGAGCCGGTAGGCAACAAGAGCAAAGCCGGGGTTAATTCCGGTAACGAGCACAGGATAGCCAGGTCAGAAACAGCGCGGGTAGTCAGACGAGCCAGGTCGGTAACAGAGCGGGTAATCAGACGAGCCAAAAAACTGGTAATCAGGATAAGCAGGATAAGGTACAAAATCAGCAGGCAAAAGAATGGTCAGGCAGGCAAAGGTCAAAAAACTAAAGCAAAAGAAACAGTAGCGAAAACTCTGGATACTTGGACCACAACAGGGTACAGACTGCAGCATTTCCTGGGTTTTTAAACTTGGCGCCTTACAAGCTCCGCCCCCTGGATCGCGTCATCATAGTTCTGGGTAATCTCCCAGAACTCCGCCTCCGAACCCGTCCAGCCGCGCCCCCATCACTACAGACAGGAGGAACGCCACTGGACCGGGAGCGGGTAAGTACTTTGTACTGGGGATTAGTGCTCCGTCGGGCATCCTGATCCCGGACGGTAGCACTGTCCCCAGAACCCTCCTGCAACCCTCGATGCTGACGATCGGAAACCCGATCGCCCGCATCGCGGGAAACCTCCGTCACCCTCGGTTGCGGATGCTCGCGAGCGGCGCTGCGCCCCCGAGCACCCGACACCGAGGGCGAGACCAAAACCCCTCGACGCCGCGATCGAAAGACTCGACCGCCCCGTCAAGAGGACACTCGTCACCCGGTAGCACCTCTCGCGAGCCGCGCTGCGCCCGCGAGCACCCGCCACCGAGGGTGAGAACGTGACACCCCCTATTGATTTTATAATGCCACAACCCAGCTACACCCTTTTGTATTTAATTTTGCCCCAAGGGAATTCCCCCCCTTAAATATGGGTCCACTTTCCTATAACCCCAAACAATTTTTGGTAATACTTACATTTTTGTGGGTTTTTTTCCTACTGTCCTCCGACGTGACAGTCCTCTGCCTGTCAGGAGGAACTCTTCTGTGAGCCCGCCCTCTTGAACGTCACATCTAAAAAAAGGGCGGGACAAAGAGCTGAGGCACTGCTGCCACTGGGCGGTGTGTGCATGACAGCCACTTTAATTTTGTTAGGCGGCTGGCGGAGGCGGTCTTACAGCCTCACAACGGCTGCTTTAAAAGCGGCTGCCCAGATGCCAAATTCAAAGCAGCCAACATAACCCGGCAAACTCTACCAAAATGGTGCAGAAGAGAACGTCACCAAAAGCATCAACCTAGGGCAATATGGCGGCGCTTGAATTGACGTCCTCTCCTGAGCCTCCAAAAGCGCCAATCAGGTGCAAAATAATGATGTTTACAGTGACAGCCTCTCCTCCACTTGGAGGATTGGAGAGATGGCATCACAGCAAGTGCCGCCATATTTTCCTCAGTTTATGTGATGGCGATTTCCTCTTTCCCAAAACAAGAATCAGGGAGATGACGTCACCGCAAGTGCCGCCATACTGGCCTCAGTTCACCTTGGAGGATCGGGAGAGAACATCAATGCAAGCATCGCCATATTGCCCTTGGTGGTGCACTTTTGAGATGTCCTCATCCTTTATTGGAGGATCTGGGAGGGCATCACCACAGCATAGCCATTTTGCCAGGTTATGTCCGCGAAGATGGGGACAAAGAAAGAAGATACCAAGTTAAGGATTGAAGATGCAGAAGCAGAAATGGTCGGCAGAGAAACATTTAGAGAATTGGGCAATTGACTCAAAAGCTGTTTCACAAACAGGTGTGGGCTATTCCGTTGTTATTCCTTCATAAATTAAGCAGGTAAAAGGTTTGGAGTTGATTCAAGCTGTTGCTGTGAATCCACAACATGTGGTCAAAAGAGTTTTCAATGCACGTAAAACAGGGTATCCTTAGGCATCAAAAAGAAAACATCCATCAGGGAGGTGGTGAAAGCAACAGTTTGGTACATTCTAAGGAAGATAACGCTGATGTATGATCATAGGATTTGTTCAATGGAAAGGAAAAACCCCTTCACAACATCCAGCCAAGTGAAGAACACTCTCTAGCAGGTAGGCATATCATTATCCAAGTCTACCATATATAGAAGACGTCCCAAGACCAAATATAGAGTGTTCACCACAAGGTATAAACCATCTAAAAGCCTCAAGAATAGAAAGGCCAGATTCGACTTTGCCCAGAAAAATTTAAAAAAGCCATTATAAATCAAAAAAAAAAAATAATTATTTGGACAGATGAAACTAAGATCAACCTGTACTAGAATGATGGGAAGAAAAATATATGGCGAAGGCTTGGAATGGATCCTGATCCTGATTACCTGTAATGTGGAGGCAGTGTGATGGCATGGGCATGCATGGTTGCCAATGGCACTTAGTCACTAGTGTTTATTGATGATGTGACAGGTGACAGAAGCAGCCAGATGGATTCTAAAATGTATTGGGATATATTGTATGCTCAGATTCAGGCAGCGAAGTTGGATGGAACTTCACTTTACAGATGGACAATTACCCAAAACATACTGCAAAACTGTCCCAAGAGTTTTCTTGAGGCAAATAAGTGGAATATTCTGCAATGGCCAAGTCAATCACCTGATCTAAACCCAACAAAAACTAAGGCAGAAAGAGCCACAAACAAACTGAAGATAGATGCAGTAAATGCCTAGAAAACTGTCAGGGGTCATCCAGGCTGCAGAGCTGCGTATCTCTGGTTTTCCCTGCCTTGCCTCAGTTCCCATGTTTTGCTGTAATCTGTTCCTGGATTTCCATATGCTCTGTTCTGTGCTTCTGATTCCTTGATTCCAGTCTTGCTCTTTGCTTCAGCTCTGTTTCCTTTATAAGGTGTGCCCCATCTGATTGTTATGTTTGGTTTCAGCTTATTAGTGATTCAGTAAGCAGGGTTTAGCATTAGGAACCACTGAATATTGGAGTACTTTGTGTACTGGAGGGCTAAGCATACTATGGCCATATGATGTGACGGAATCTCCAATTGTTATCACATAGTCCTAGGCTAGTTCCTGTACCCATGTGCGTCTGTATTTTGTGCACCTTTGCCCTTCTTTTCCCTGAATCGTCTGAGGATTTCGGTTCCTTTCTCCTCTCCCTATGTCCCAGTTAAGATGTCCTATCCTTGCTTAAAGGAGAAGCGTCCGAGGATTCTGGCTCCTCACTCCATCCCATGTGGTCCTTTCCTTGTTCCCTGTCCTTTGTTATGCCCTGTATCATGTATGTCTTGTCTGGTTATGTTTCTTGCTCGGTCTCTCTGTCCCTTGCTCGCTCTGTCCCCATTGCTTGCTGTGTTTCTGTTATATACTCTGCTTAGCTTCCCTATTTCCAGCCTGCAGCATCCTGTACATAACTCTAGTGCTATGTCTCATGACTGCTCCAGGGTGCCTGCAGGACATCTCCAAGTTTGGTATGGATTTCCACATCCAGGCAAGTTTAGTTTAGTTTCGTTCTGGACTACTGCTATGTCAGGGTGGTATGTGGCTGCACAACCCTAGATGCCCACCTGGCCCTGTCCAACTCCACTACTGCGCAATACCACCTGAACTCCATCTTGGGGCACTCTGGGTCTTTCCAGTCATCTGTACAGTGGCGTCGGCATGGGGCAGAGGGAACCATGGCCCCCCTACATCATGCTGTGCCCCCCAATTGAAACGCTGTCTTTTTTATTTGTAATTGACGCAGAGGAGAGAGAGGCACCGAGCGGTCACTGAGGGATACATTTTCAGCAACTGTTTGGCGCCTCTCACTCTTCTCCACGAGGCCTCTGCCTTGGTCGCGGTGCCGGCATTTCAAGCTGTGAAGCCGTGCATACTGCAGAACAGGGAGACAGAGGCCTCGCAATCCCACCGCTGGACTTCTACAAGGTAAGTGAACTTCAAAGGGGGAGAGGGTAGAAAGTTAGGGGGGGTAGATAGGGAGTGAGAAGAGGTAGATAGGGTAGATAAGGAGTGAGAAGGGTTAGATAGGAAGGGTTAGATAGGAAGGGAGAGGGGTATATAGCGATAGATAGGGCGGGAGAGGGGATAGATGGGAGGGAGAGAGGGTAGATAGGGAGGGAGAGGGGTTAGATAGGGTAGATAGGGAGGGAGAGGGGTTAGATAGGGTAGATAGGGAGGGAGAGGGGATAGATAGGGAGGGAGGATGAGGGGAGGGATATATGCCTGTAATTTAGGGGGCTTATCTATACCTTTAATGCAGAGTTTATATGTAATTTCCAATTGATATATAAGTGCAAAGCTGGGTTTTGTGTTATTCTGTTTATCTGTATCAGCTATGTTTCCATATATTATTTATGTTTACCTGCAAATATAGGATTTGTATGTCTTATTCAGTTGATCAATACCTGGAGTGCTGTTTCCACGTGTTGTTTATTTGATCTATACCTTCAGTGCTGAGTGTACATGTGATTTTCACAAAACAAAGAAATAAAGTGCTGCGTAAAATTTACAAACGACACCACAATATGTGCAGAAATTAAATAATACTTAAATTCATTAAAATGGATTCTTCAACAGGTTCCTCTGTTGTGAAGCCTATAGAGCCCCTTCTGGGGAATGGAATTTCTTCTTTGTACCGGTGTACCAGAAAAGACCGGAGAAGAAAGAGTTAAAAAAGTAGTAACTTTAATATAAATAAAAAAATATAGTATCTTACATATAAGAATACTTTAACGCTCCCGTGGGAAGGACAGAATAATGCTGTGTTGTAGCAGGAACAGCTTGGTTCTCTGTGTCCACTTCCTCAATGGGCGTATTCAGCACTACACGTTTCACCAATCGGCTTCCTCAGGTGCATAGTCTCTCCACCTCCAGTCTTCCCATTTATAGAGCCATTTGCTCACTGTAAGGGGCTTGTATTTTCTAAGTGACTTGCTTTCTGTAAGTGACCAGTTTGTGCACCACAGCAGTTAGTGCAACACAAGAGTGCAAGAGCAAGAAGGGTAAGTGACATAAAGCAATTGTTTAAATTCTGTACTCGCGTCCCTTTATAAGTATGAGCAAGCTTGGAGATTTCACTCAGTGCACATCATGCCATATGTATGCATGCTTGGAACAGCAGTTCCTGGGTCCATATCGCTGTGGTAAGTGTGATCAATTGGTCTCTCTGGAAGCTGAGGTTTGTGCTCTGAAGAGGCACATTGAAACACTGAGAGAGATTGACAACCTTGAGAGGAGTCTGTTGCTCACTGAGCAAAGTTTAGATGGGGCCCCTAGCAATGAGGGAGGAGATCAGTCAGAAGGGAGTCAGGCACATAGCTGGGTAACAGTAAGACGTGGTTGCAGTGGGGAAGGGAAGAGGAAGAGGCAAGCCAGCCCAGAGTCTCTCCCTCCCAACAAATTTGCCCTTTTAAGTGAGCATGTTGGGGAGGCAGACTCAGAGGTAGGCTTTGCGGAAAAAGCTGTTCTCCCTAACAGCCGGGAGAGCAGCTCATCCAATGTGCAGGGGATCCGAAAGGAAGGAAAGCCCAGGCAGGTTGTGGTGGTAGGGGATTCAATAATCAGGAAAACAGACAGGGTAATCTGTAGCTCTGATCGCAGCAACCGAATGGTTTGCTGTCTCCCGGGTGCCCGGGTTCGGCATGTTGCGGACAGAGTGGATAGATTATTGGGAGGGGCTGGTGAGGATCCAGCTGTCTTGGTGCACATTGGCACCAATGAAATAGTAAGAGGAAGATGGAGTGTCCTAAAAGGTAATTTTAGGGACTTGGGTAGTAAGATTAAGAAAAGGACCTCCAAGGTAGTATTCTCAGAGATACTACCTGTGCCATGCGCTACACCAGAAAGGCAGCGGGAGATTAGGCAGCTAAATGCATGGCTGAAGTCTTGGTGTAAGAAGGCGGGCTTTGGGTTCTTAGAGCACTGGGCTGATTTTGCTTTGGGGTACAATCTCTATAGTCGTGATGGATTGCACCTAAATGCAAGAGGGTCCAATGTGCTTGGGGAGAGAATGGTTAGACGGTTGGAGGAGATTTTAAACTAGGAATGGGGGGGGAGGGAATAAATACCGGGTTAGACAGTATAGAAAGGGAAGGCGATTTACTTAGTAACCAGGTGGGTGGATCTGGGGGCTTGGTCTATAAAGATAATAGGGAGAAGCATATATTTTGCCCCCCAAAGCAAGGACAGAAAGTGATTGCAGCATCGGTGTTAAATGACAAGCTAAAGGTCATGTCTACAAATGCTCGCAGTTTAGGGAATAAGATCCATGAACTTGTAACAGTTGTGGCAACTGAGAATGTTGATATAGTGGCTGTTATTGAGACCTGGTATAATGAGAAAAATGACTGGGACATATCAATACCGGGGTACTCTTTATATAGAAAAGATAGAAAGGGCAGGAAAGGGGGAGGGGTGGCCCTATATGTGAAAAATAACATAAAATCTAATTTAATACAAGTTGGTGAGGAGAACTTAGAGTCGGTTTGGGTTACAGTACAATTTGGCAAAAGTAAAGTAACTCGCATAGGTGTGATTTATAGACCCCCAGGACAAGTAGAAGAACTCGATAATCTACTAGTGGAGGAAATAGCTAAAATGACAGTGAAAGGGGATGTTATAATCATGGGTGACTTTAATCTCCCTGATGTGAACTGGAAAACGAAAGTAGCTGGTTGTACCAGGAGTGCGGATATTCTAAACTCCTTATTGGGATTATCTTTAAAACAGGTGGTTGAGGAACCAACTCGTAAGAAGGCCACATTGGATTTAGTGTTCACAAATGGAGATTTGTTAACAGATATTTCTGTAGGTGAAAGTTTGGGATCTAGTGATCATCAGTCTGTGTGGTTTAATATACGAACAGTGACTGAGTCCCACCACACAAAAACAAAAGTTTTAGATTTTAGAAAAGCTGACTTTTCTAAAATGAGAAAATGTATAGAGGAGTCATTATCAGACTGGCACAATTTAAATGGCGTTCAGGAGAAATGGGATTTTGTAAAAGCTGTTTTATCGAAGATAACAGAAAATTGTATTAGGTTGGTCAGTAAGAGTAAAAAATTAAGGAAACCGCTGTGGTACTCTGCAGACGTGGCCAAAATCGTGAAAGACAAGAAGTTAGCCTTTAGCAGATACAAAAATACCCAAAGTGAGGAAGATAGACAGATCTATAAAATTAGGCAGAAAGAGGCAAAGAAAGTTATAAAAACTGCCAAATCACAGGCAGAAGAGCGAATTGCCCTATCAGTAAAAAATGGAGATAAAACATTTTTTAGATATATAAATGAGAAAAGGAAAGTTAAACAAGGACTAGTTAGACTAAAAACAAAAGGCATATATGTAGAAGAGGATAAAGGTTTAGCTGACTGCCTCAATGAATATTTCTGTTCAGTTTTTACAGATGAGAATGATGGAATGGGACCTCAGTTGGGAAAAAAGACTGAATCATTTGAAATATGTGAGTTTATCGAGGCGGAGGTTCTGCTTCAGTTGTCTAAGGTAAAGACAAATAAGTCGATGGGGCCTGATGGGATACACCCCAAGTTATTAAAAGAGCTTGGGGCTGTACTAGCAAAACCGTTAACTGAGATATTTAACGAATCATTGGTAACGGGAGTTGTCCCTGGGGATTGGAAAGTAGCGAATGTTGTGCCTATACACAAAAAAGGCAGTAGGGAGGAGTCGGGCAACTACAGGCCAGTTAGTCTTACATCTGTAGTGGGAAAAGTAATGGAAACAATGTTAAAGGAAAGGATTGTTGAACATCTGAAGTCACATGGCTTTCAAGATCAAAAACAACATGGGTTTTCCTCAGGAAGATCTTGCCAAACAAATCTTATTGATTTTTTTGATTGGTGACTAAAGTAATTGATCAAGGTGGTGCAGTAGACATTGCGTATCTGGATTTCAGTAAGGCCTTTGACACTGTCCCACATAGAAGACTTATAAATAAACTGCAATCTCTGGGTTTAGATCCCAATGTTGTTGAATGGATTAAGGAGTGGCTGAGTGACAGACAACAGAGGGTTGGAGTCAATGGCGTATATTCAGAACAAGGTCTTGTTACCAGTGGGATACCTCAGGGATCTGTACTTGGACCCATTCTCTTTAATATTTTCATTAGTGATATTGCAGATGGTGTTGATGGAAAGGTATGTTTATTTGCTGACGACACAAAAATTTGCAACAGGGTTGATGTTCCTGGAGGAAGAAGCCAAATGGCAAACGATCTAGGTAAGCTGGAAAAATGGTCAGAGCTGTGGCAATTGGCATTTAACGTGGATAAATGCAAAGTAATGCACCTGGGGCATAAAAATCCAAGGGCAGAGTATAGAATATTTGATACTGATACTTTTTATTTCTGAGGATTTAAAGGTAGGTAGACAATGCAGTAGAGCAGCAGGTAATGCAAGCATGGGCGTAGGAACCCCTAAAAATCTGGGGGGGATAGCATTTTTTCTGGTAGGGTATACCTGACCATTTCACCAACAGGGACTTTATGACATCACATTATAAATACATAGACATTAATATGAAGTTGGTCCCCCTTTGTCGCTATAACGGCTTTCACTCTTCTGGGAACGATTTCCACAAGATTTTGGAGAGTTTCTGTGGGGAATTCTTGCAACCTTGTTGTGTACACTGGGGCACAGTCGTGATGGAATAGAAAAGGACCTTCCCCAAAACTGTTCCCACAAAGTTAGAAGCATAGTGCTGTCCAAAATGTCTTGGTTTATAACCTACAGCTCATAAAACGTTCTACTGGATGAATGGGAGAAAATTCCCACAGAAACAGAAAAATCTTACAACAGATGGATCCCACTGGACCCGGCCACAGAGACTACTATGATTCATTGAAGGAACCATCTATGACTCTTAACACGTCATGCACACAGGAACATATCCACACACTTAAACACTTGAATAACATACACACAATAATACACCCTAAAACATTCCCACCCTAATATACCTAGACACATGCCCACCATAACACACCTGGAAACATACTAACATACCCATAAAAACAGATGTGCACAATAACAAACCCACAAACATACGCTATCACACCCAGACACGCATTCAAACACATCCTTCACTTACACTGCCTACCCCTAGATTAACACGTGGTGCTTTGTATTAGTGATGCCCTAGACCAAGTAGCACCCCGAAATATTCTCTTGTGTCCAAATGCTGTGACATACAGTGACACACACACTCATTTTAACCAGAAATAGGCCTGGATTTAACCCTAGGCGCCCCTGAGTTAAACATGTGTTACAGGGAATCATAATCTTCCCTTTAAGTACGACATGCCTGCTCTTACGCATGCCTGCCCACAAAAACACACACATACACTGCAATTGCCTGCACATACACACTTGCCAGTACTCACACATATGCACTACCCTTATACATGCCTGCCCAAACATACATGAACTGCTCACACACACGCCTCCCCATAAATATACACTGCCTTTGCACATACTTACAAAGACTATACACTATAAGACAAATACACTCCTTATATACACTGCCCATACAGACGTACATATACACTGCCC
>VKOC01033943.1:0-13230 GCA_009364415.1 Spea multiplicata | reverse complement strand
TTGTCATTTATTATACCGGTAATTAAATCCTTCCCATTAACCCTGTTTGTTACTAGTTTGCTGGTTGATTGGGTTAACTGGGTTGCTTAGTAAAGACTACTATGATATAACATTTATGATAAGACCCCTGGCCCAGCTTTGGGAAGTAAAGAATCATAAAAGCTTTAGTTCCACTGAAACTGGCATTTCAGAAATTGCCTTCCCAGATGGTATTTTAAGGAAAGCTGAACATTTGTCCAGTATATGATATTTCTGAGTAATAATAGTTCTGGTGTATACATTTTTTTTAGAAAAGGCTACAACATTTATTTAACAATATTTAACTACAACTGCTATTTTAATACATTCATATTTGCCTTATACAAATGCCATTCATTTATTTTATTTACTACTACCTGTTTTTAGGAGTGACCAGGTGTTATATGTTCGTCCACGGACTGATCCCCAGGTTGACATTTTAAAGAATATAACTTCCATGTCAGAGGTACTAATATTTCAGTTTTGACCATATCAGTTTTCGATATGCCCCAACTTCCATCCTGCATGTCGGGGGGGCAGGCATCTGTAGTAAATGTCCACCAAGAATGTAAACCAGCTTTCCTTTGCATATTGTGATACATCATGCACCAAAACAATACTTTAAATAGTAGGTTTGAGGATGCTGTTGAGATAACTGCATTCTAACAAGTGTGGTGGTAAATGAGGGGTAAATCACACCCACAACTTCTACTTATATGTAAATTATGAAGGGGACTCAATGATTATAATTTCAATTAATACACAACCTATTTTAATACTTATTTAGTAATAACCCTATCTGACATTGATGCCACCAGTGTTAGCTCTATTTTCACTATTCCGAAATCATTTAAAACACTTTCTTTGTCTACTAAAAATATGATATTATTCTAGGTTGTCTTGTGGAAGCCTGATGCCCCTGAGTACATAGAGAAAAACAAAGAAGTTCATTTCTATGTAAATGCTTCTGCTGTGGATGAGGTGAAAGACCAGCTGAACATATCTTTTATCTCTTACACGTAAGTAATGCCTGTAGTTTGTATACTTACTCTCCCCATCCTTAACAATTTGCATTTCTTTATCCTGGTTTTATATTTCTGCATTTGCCTTCTACTTAGTGTCCTGGTTGAAAATGCTCAAAGTCTTATTGAACAGCAGACATTTAATGAGTCTGTTGGCAAACGCAGTGACGGCTCATATTATGAACAGTACCACAACCTTGATGAGGTATGAACTTTGTGAAAATCCTCTTTTCATAACATTTTAATATGGATGAGATTTTATTGTTCACTATTTATGGGTTTGCGCTAATTTTTTTATTGTAACACATGATAAGTCATCCTGTCCTGCACCTATTTTTACGTTTGTTCTATCCATGGTATGGGTTATCAGATCTGAAATTTTCCACTAGTCCACTCACTGATGATGAGTAAGAGAACTCACCACCCAAGCAGAAACATTATCCCAATCCTTAGTATAGGGTAGGCTAGTGTTTTTTCAAGGTCCTGTTGGCCAGTGCCCAGTGGACAGTGTATGTAAACCTTTAGTGTACAGTCATCAGCTGGATGATTGTGGCTACACAATGCAAATGTAGTTGGTGTGTATTCAGCAGATGGCTGCACAACTTTGATTTATAGATGGGCCAAGTAGATTGTTTCAGCTGTATGGATCCTTTGTATAATAATTTACATGTTCTGGTTTTGTATGTTCACTGTGTGCCGTAACCTGATATTTTTTTCTCATTTCACTGCAATAATTGTCAGGGATAATTGTCACTATACACAATTATACTATTCTCATAGTTGTCAAGGTATATCATACCATCTCTGTTTCCACAGAGTAACATACTAATAAATAATAAATACGTTTCAATAAATCAAATGTAGTTATTTTGAAATATATATCAGCATACAATAATGCTCAGTTTGTGACCTGTGGAATAAGGCCAAGAGTGAGAATATTTGCTAGTTATAGTTGTTATCATTAGTAAGTAACACAAACTACAGAATCTCACCACAGTATCCATTACCAATTTGTATATGTGATAATAATAATAATAATAAAAACTCCCCGTGCAGTCATTTTCTTCTGATCTCTGTTTTCATTTTTGTTAAATGGACAGATTAGAGGGATGTGATACTAGGTTGGCCCTGCGTAAGTGATACGCGCACTGCTAAATTGGCAAGATGAAATGTTCATCTCACCTTAACTGGCCGGTAAATCACTATTCAATCAATAAATTACACTGTGTAAATAGCAAAAGTCTACAGGAAGGTGCACGGCCGGACTGGGGATGAAAAGCAGCCCTGGAGACATTTGAAGTCACACTATTTGCCATCCAAATAACTATAAACCATTCATTTTTATCACATTATTTGTATTACAAACCCAGAAACCAAAAATGTTAAAAGGCCCAAATTAGTTACAGAGATTATAGACATAATGGAATCAAAACATTTGCTACTGCAAAAACTTTTAGGTGAAAAGGTTCCAGTTCTGCCAGTGCGTATGTAAAAGGTTCTACCTTAAGGGGGAAGGACAGGGAATCGTCCCCTGTAGAGAATGAAATTAAACGCCTTACAATTAAATTGGGTTTCACAGATTCTGAAAATCCTAACCCCCATCCAAGTTTCTGTGACTATACCTTTGTGATATCGTGTGCATATTGAAATAGAGTAAATAACACAATACCTTTACTTTTCCTCTCACTGTTTTCAGGGCCTAGAAAGTTTTGTCCTCTGAAGGAAAGAGGGAGGGCGTTTTATCTCTGAATAAGTAAAAAATACATAGTTCATTTTATTCTTACAGAAAGTTAAGTGCCAGGAAATAGATGACCAAACAAACACCAAGACAGTCTCTGCCACACCGACACCCAAACACACACAACAGGACAGGCTCTGCAAAGAAGAACGGGCAAATATTGCCACGTCAAGATGTGCCTTGCTAATAGACTCCTACCCAAAAAGACTGATTGTTGTAATAAAATCAAAAGGTGCTACAACAAAGTATTAGTTTAAGTGTGTGCACACTTATGCAACACTTATGTGAGTTTTTTTTATCCCCCCCCCCCTCAAAGACTTCAGTTTGTTTTGCAATTGAATTGTTCACTTTATAGGACATATTAAAGGTGGATAAAGTTCTGACATGATTTATCTTTGTCTCATTCTTTAAAATCAGAAGAACCTGGCAATTTAACAGGGGTGTGTAGACTTTTATATCCACTGTATGTTTGAATTGCTAATGTATTCATGCCATATAATCAGGTAGTACATTTCAATAAATCCACCATATACACCAAACTGTTTGGTACATTATATTTTTTCAAAAGAAAAGAAAAAATAAAGGAAAAATTATGCTTACAGCAAGGAAGGAACAAATAATAAATGTGTTCTTTTTCCTGGTAGATATACTTCTGGATGGAAGAAATGACAAACAAACATTCGGACATGTTGCAAAGAATTAACATTGGCTATTCATTTGAAAACCGCCCTCTTTACGTGCTGAAGGTATTGACACATCTATTACACATCTGAAAATAAAACATACTTTTTTTTCAATTTATTGACGCAGATGTAAGATAAGGCTAAAATCATGTAGCATTTTGAATGAGGCGAGTTGGAATGACACCGTATCTCTAGCCACTCACATTTATAATCATACCTGGTAGCTTTCTGGTTTTGATCTACAGTCTTTAGGCGAAGCCTTGCTTTTCAGGTCACTTGGTCAGTTTCCTCACCCCTATGTGTGGCTAGCCCCCACACTTTCACAAAGCCACCCCCTAGAAATGAGAGAGCTCTGGTTAGCCTACCCTGGGAAGTTTCCAGGTATGATCATACTAACAAACACAAGAGTTAAAGCATATTTCTATGGGAGCCAGGTAGGTTTTTGGCAACGTGAAGGTCAATGAGAAGCACAGGGTAGGGAAGGTGGCGTTAGTCCTACTCATGCTGTCTTGTTTCTTAAAGCCATGCTTTACTGCAATTATTCTTTTGCATATTCATTTCAATGCATATAAAAGTGTTATTGTACAGTGATACAGCTCATTTTGTTTTACTTATTCTGGTAGCACATTCACTAGTACCCCTAAATCATATGTTTCCTTATATCAGACTTATTTATAAACCAAACAACAAGTAAAGTATACTAGGGCTGCAACTAACGAATATTTTAATAAGCGATTAGTTGGCCAATTCTTTTTTCGATTAATCGGATAAAAAAATGCAAATTTTTCTTTTATTTAAAATAATGTAATGAACAAACTGGATGTTAAAAAAAACCCAGCAGAATAAAAAACTTAAAATGTACACTTTCATCTCTTTATCACAATGGCATTTCTCTATTCACCTTCTTATTTTACTGACATAACAGCACCACCTGTTAAAAAGAACCCAAACACAGTGTTTCTCAAACTAGGTTTTAATACTTAAAGTTATTAGTAAATATTAATTCATATGTTAACTACTTTTTCAGAGTTAATAAAAAAAACTACGAGAAAAAAGCCTTGTTTATATTTTCTTTTATTTGCCAAACTGCCCCAGTTATGCACAACTGACCTCCAGCTTGCCGCTCTGCCCTCAGATATGCCTTATACTTCCTGTATGCCGGAGATTCCACTGTGCCCCGATATGCCACTGTACCCCGATATCCCTTATACTCCTTATATGCCAGTGATATGCAACTGAGCGCCCTGATATACCTTATACCCCCAGATATGTATTATGCCCCCCTGATATGCCTAATATTAATATGCCTTATAACCCTATATCCCACTCTGCCCCTCAGATATGCCTTATACCTTCCAATATGCCACTGGCCCCTCATTTATGCCTTATACCTCCCTATATGCCACTGTGCACCCTGATATGCCACTCCGCACCCCACAAATGCCCTACACGACCCTGAAATTCATTATACTCCCTGATTCACCACTCTGCCTCCACCAGATATGCCACTCTGAAATTCATTATATCCCCATAAACCACTCTGCCTCACCCCCCATACACCACTTTACCCCCCATACACCACTCTGCCTCTCTCCCCAACTCCTTGGTGTCTTGTGGGGGGTGAACCTCTGTTGCTGGCTGGCACTTTCACTGGAGCTTCATGGAAGCCCCAGCGGAAGTGAGAGCTTGTTTGTGCGCATTGCGCAGACACCCACCAGTTGACAGAGAGTATGATCCTCTGCAGGAGACCTAGATTCTCCCCTCTGTCAGCTAGTGGGGGTATGCACGATGCGCACAGACAGCCTCCGTTACTCCCCTTCACTTCCGCTGGGGCTTCTACGATGGACCTACGATGAAAGTCATGTGATGCTGGCGCTGCATCATAGAAGCCCCAGCAGAAGTAGAGGGGAGAGGCGGAGGTTGTCTGTGCGCATCCCACGGACACCCACCGGCTGACAGAGAGGGGAATTCAGGTCCCCTGCGGCACTGCGGGGGATCTGGATTCTAGGGTTATAATCCAATCTCTGTGGGTCGGATTATAGAAGAAGAGGAGTTTTTCAGAGCATTTGCTCTGGAAAAAACCCATCTTTTTATAATCGATAAAAATTGATTTGACTAATCGATAATGAAAATCGTTGACAACGATGTTCATTATCAATTATTATCGATTTTATCGATTAGTTGTTGCAGCCCTAAAGTATACCTACACAGAAAGATCATTATACAGCAAATTCTAAAACTAAGCCACTAGGTGGTGTTCTTCATTCACCTGAGCACCAACGTGCTGCAACATCTTTTATCTTATGCACCTAAACTGGCAAAGCGATTCATTTCCTAATTGAATAGGAAAAATACTTTTAATAGAGGAGGGCACGTAATCATCAATATCCGGAGGGCAGAGAGTAGAGGTGGTTGCTTTACATTGTGAAACATGTTTCTTATACATATATATAATGCACCATTGCACCGTATTATTTCTTCTACTGAACAACAGGCAATTGTATATTTGGGGAAAGAGGGGAATCTGCTTTAAGGTTCATATTACTTATTTTTCACCGTGTTGGGCCTAAATCAAGAGTCACCTTTTACGAGAATTAAACAGCATGTTGTTTTTTTGTCCGTTCCTCACTGTATTCCCACATTGAAAGGACATAATGCTTTTAGAAAAGGGATAAGGTGGCGGCAACAGTAAACTTTGTACCTAGTATACCTAAGATTGATGTATAGACTAACTGTTATTTAATAATATCTCTCTGGTGTTCTTTTTTTAGCTATCTGGCAAAGAGAAAGGAACAAAAATTGCAATCTGGATTGATTGTGGAATACATGCAAGAGAATGGATTTCCCCAGCTTTCTGCATGTGGTTTGTTGGTCACGTGAGTACCAGGAGACCGATCACAATTCATTTCAGTTAATTAGTGGATAAAAATCCAATCTAAAGAGACATGATCTGTGCCAAAAATGTACAGATTTAAGTTATTCTGAACCATTATACGGACTCACTAAATACCTTTGGCATTGGTCTGGCCTTAAGACAAGTACACAGACAAAACTAAAAGAAAAGAAAAACATCTTAACAATACCTGCTGAACAACTCTTTATAATAAGGCACATAAAAACCCAAATGTATATCTCCATGCTCTCTCCTGATTTATCCAGTAGATGTAAAATAAACATGAACAAAAGATATTTGAGGTAGTTACAAAGAAGCCTGGTGTATGCTGGGAACTTTCATATTCCAAGAACAAAAGACAGGTAATGTCAGAGCAAATTTGTTAGAAGCTAACAGAACACACCTTCCAAGATTATTAAATTCCATTATTAACGGTAACTACTGCTTTCCTATTTGCTTTTTTTCATCAGTAAAAGTAAATTACAACTGGGTATACCAGGTTGGACCCAGAGTCTCCGGGTGAAGCCCAGCTTCCCCAGGCCTACGGGTCAGTGTCTACTTTCTCCGTACAGGCGAGTAGCATTTGGTCATGCCCGCCCTTAGCCTACATCTTTCCCACTTCCCCCATACTCCTCGCCCACTAAAGGCTGCCTGGGGATAGATCTGTTCTTATGTATGGTTAGCATAACATTCACATGGAACTAAGTCAGAATGTAAAGTCCAACGAGCTTGGTTCAGAAGTAGATACAAATGTATTGTCTCAAAGGATAGTGCAGCAACAAGGCAGCCACTATGAATAATCCACAATTACAAAGGAAACACTTGGTTCATACCAATAGAAGGCACACATATGTATGGTTAGTCCTGTCTTTTTGAAAAGCCCCTTCCACAAAAAAGTACACATCTGGGTAGCCTACCCTGGGACATTCCCAGTATGCCTGTCCTGAGGACCTTTCCCTTTCTCCTCATCTGACCTTTTTATTAGCTGCCAAAGAAACGGAATAACCAAATGAGGATCATATTGGGAAATGTATACAGATTTAAAGAAATCTGTACACATATATATCTGTGAACATAGTTTTAAGTACAAAATGTCACATTTGGGGAAGTGACATAGACTGACTTTAAATGACTTTAATTATATTTTTAAAACTGGCAACATAGTAATTATTTTCTAATATATTATTAGATTTTATTTGGGATCCATTTGCAAAGGTAAACATTGTTCTGGAATGGCAGACAAGTTGAGTTGCTTGGGGCAAAACAACTGAGTTGGCAAAAGATGGAGCAAGTCATTTTTTTATTAAAGTCTGTTCAAAAAAACTTGGGCAAGTTGCTATTAAAATTATAGGAACTTTTTTAAAAGAGCTCCAACTTAACAAAGTCAACTTAAACAAGTGAAGGCAAGTTAAGTTAATGACGTTCAATAGGACTCACAGATGTGAAAATGACATCGACCATTGGATCGAATGACAAACTCGACTGCTCACAGACACAAAAGAATGAATTACAGAAGTGACATGCAATTTGACAGCAAACTCTCAAATATTAATTTGAGAGTACTTGACTTTCATGAATAGATAAGCTGCTATTTGACTTGGCTTAGTGAAGTGCTACTGAATGGCTGTCACTCGAATTACCGCTGAAAAAATATCTGGATCACAGCTTATTCTTTTATATTTTATATTATTATGCAGTTATTTATACCAATATATCCCATTTTGTGTTTTTTAGGCAGTAGGGTTCTATGGTAATGACAAAACCATGACAAAGTTACTGAAATATATTGATTTCTACATCTTGCCAGTGATGAATGTGGATGGCTATGATTACACATGGACTACTGTAAGTATATCCAAAATACGGAAACGCACAAGGGATGTGAGCAGTCTTCACAGGAGCAACACAAAGGAGTTTATTCACAGAATGCAGAGTTATCAGGAATATTTACTAAAGAGTTTCAATTGCCTCAAGTTATAATCTAATACAAAGGGCCAACACCTACAGGCTTCTTTTGCAAGAAGGGCTAAACTGGTAAGAATGGTTTGCAGAATAGAATTTCTAGGGGGGGGGACCCCATTTGGAGCTTTTTGTTCATTTAGCAAAATTAATGAGTCCAGTAAAAGTCACAAAGTCAAGGAGAATCATTTTGATATAGTATCTGAAATGATGGACATTGCAGACATTAAGACTTTAGAAACTCTGGGTTACCTAACATCCATGTAGAGCCCTGTGTGGGACTGCTTTTTTAATCCCGCCCGCTCCCGCCACATATGTGGTCAATCACATCCACCTCCTTACCTGAAGTGCAGATTTCCTGCGCAGTCCCGCGAGGCCGCCTTCGCGCTGCTCCCTCACAGCGTCTATTCTCTTGTTCCGCCCAGGAATACATCAGAGTCACAGGAAGTTACGTAAAATCACGTAACTCTGCTCTGTTCCTGGGCGGAGCAAGAGAAGAGATGCTGTGAGGGAGCAGCGCGAAGGCGGCCTCGCGGGACTGCGCAGGATTATCGCACCCAGAAGTTTTTTGGCGGGACACGCATTCCAATGCAGTCCTTTACAGCCATGCATATACTATACATGTCTCCTAAAAATAAAATGAAACCAGTTTTATACATATTCTTATATATACGCAACTTACTCCTTACAGAATCGAATGTGGAGAAAGAACCGCTCAAAATATGGTAACAGCAATTGCTACGGGACTGACTTGAACAGGAATTTTAATGCCGGGTGGTGTGGTATGTATTGCTACTTTTTTTTTTAGTTTTGAATAATGTTAATGTCTTTCATTTTTACCATACCATACTTTCTGGTCTTTAATTTAATTTTAGGCCACACTTATTAAATTGGGACTTTACACTCATAATAGAGGGAGTTATTACAATCCATCAATATGTATATTTATACACTTATGTCATGATTTCTGAAACAAATTGTAATGCGTCCTGTGCACCTCACATACTTAGTTTAATATGTTGATATTTTCCAGGTCCTGGTGCCTCTAGTGAGCCTTGCCGAGAAATATACTGTGGACCTTATCCTGAATCTGAGCCTGAAGTGAAAGCAGTTGCTGACTTTCTCCGAGAGAATAAAGATGTGGTTAAGGGATATATAACTATCCATTCGTATTCCCAGATGGTGCTCTTTCCATATTCATACACAAGGGATAAAGTCAAAGACCATGATGAGCTGGTAAGAATTATCTCATGTGCGATAATAGATGAAGCAGCAGTTCCCTGGTATGGCATGCTTTGTTTAACCATTTAATGACTGATGTTTTTATTTGTAACCTAAAAATATGAAGATTTGTTTTCCATGTTTAACACATATATTTGTTCAACCATGACTTAAATGTGTTTACTGTGACTCACACAATTTGTTTCCAATATGGGTAGGTCCTTTATTTGAAGCCATATTCATACATATAACACATGGTCTTCACTACACTGACATTACCTTCCCGTTGTGATACAGCTCTCTATAAAGATAGATAAAAAGAAGGCGGCCCTGCATTTGCTACCTTACAGTCTATTAAAAAGTTTAAGAAGCAGAATGTAATAAACTGCGTGGGCAAGGGTGATTTGATTATGGTGAAAGTCAAGTGAAGTCAGTGGCATGGAGATCCCAAAGCTAAGAGATACAGAAGGTTTTTCTTCCAGAATGCAGATTGTGGACTATTAAGAGGATATGTTGCATCTCTGAACAGGTTAGTTTTTCATGAGCATTTAATGCTAGGATAAGTAGAGGAGCAGGAGAGGAACTCCAGAGAAGAAGTGTCAGGACTTGAGGATTTGAAAGGAAAGAACTGACAATGGTGGAAAAGACCTGTACGAGCGGATAAGCAGAGGTAGGTTAGGAGAGTATTAATAGATAAGAGATTACATAAAGTTTAGTTCTGTTAAGAGCTCTTTAAATAGTAGAGATGCAAGTTATAGTCAGAGCTAAGAGGTGATTAGGAGATCAGTGATCTGTAATCTAAGCCTAAAAGGTTAACTAGGACCAAATGTTATTACTGGACATTTTCTTTTCAAATAGTTCCTTTCTTTTTTTCAGCTCCTGTTGGCAAACAAGGTAACTGATGGAATGAGGCAAACATATAAAAACAGATATGTATATGGCCCAGGAGCAGACACCATATGTAAGTAATGTCAGCAGGAACTACAGACATGATGTTGTGATCTAAAGAATTGTGTTATTTATAAAATAAACAACTAAAGTCTATTATTTCATCTTAAAATGTAGTGCATTGTTCTGAAAGAGCACTGTGGGAGTTGTATGAATACAGCTTATAGTTAGCATAAAAACTACCAACGTATGTGTTTGTTTTTTTTGTAGTGGTAAAAGTGTATATAGTTTGGAAAACCACCTTTATGGAAAATAATAGAATTAAAAACTACAGTAAAATATGCAACTATTTTTTTTCCCGTTCTCATTTCAACAGATCTGGCACCGGGAGGCAGCGATGACTGGGCGTATGATATAGGAATCAAGTATTCTTTTACTTTTGAACTCCGTGATAAAGGAACCTATGGGTTTCTACTTCCAGTGAACCTAATAAAACCAACATGCAGTGAAGCTTTAACAGGAATTAAAATCATAGCAGCCCATATACTTAAAAACATTTAAACTCAGGTCCTGATAAATATGTGTGTGCTGCTGCATAACAATCCATTTTGCTACACACCAGAATAAAGTGTTACTGTTTTGTGGGTCATTACAGAAAATATATGCCAATAAATATATATATCCATATACAGATTAAGTTTCCTACATGATTTCAAGTATAGAATCTTATTCATGAATTTTGAAATTACTGAATGTGTTCTATTGTACAATGACAGTAACAAAGTTCTGGTTTCTGTGCCATCACAGATGTTAAATTATTAAACAAAGTTACAGGCTAACATTGTAGTTTTTGTGAACTACAAAACACAGATACATGTGTTAAAGGGACACTTTAAAATTTGATGTTTCAAATGGAACCCTTGGCAAGAGTTCTCTTTGGCACCCATTTAAAAATAATTTATTGCAAAACAAATGTAGTGTTGTGTGCACCTCTCACCACAGAAATATAGACAAATAAATTAAATCAATGTAGGATAGTGTGCTTCTTACACCAAGTCTTAAAAAAAATGGCACCTTACAAATTCCAACAACTCCATATGAATGTATATATAAAAAAACAGAAAGGAAAAAACACACAATATAGTGTAATATAGTTAACAAAAAAATATTTCAGTTAAATGTGTACAGTGGTAACTAACTCTTTGTTGAGGAGTCCACTGCTCATATGTTTTGTGTGTAAATGAGACCTTGGGGTAGGGGTATTCTCTGCCTAGATCCAGTTCCTTCAAGTAAATATGTGTTCAATGGAGGCAGAGAATGGTTAATAAATAATAAGTATTTATTTGTTTAATATACATAAAAATATTTTTTCCTTCAATATGAGTGCTTTCATAGAGCTGCAGACTCGCTATATAAATAAAAGATAATGCTATACTTGATTGAATAATTAAGGAAATCTTTTTCTGCAGCCCATCATGGTTAAAAAATCACAGACTGACTGGCTGATAAAAGAATGACGAATAGACCATTTATTATAAAGTGTGTTTCTAAGTAGCACACATATAATTTCAGTTACATAACAAATTCAATGGCACACACTGAAATAATGCCAATCAATTCACCATCCACACATTACTAGTGAAGAATACAATGTTTTCAGGGGTGCTGCGCAGGTGTCCATCGCATCCATGAACTATTACAATCTGTTTTGTAAAGATGTTTCTGCAGCAGCGCTGCTCACCATTATACTGCTACACCACTCTTGTCTTTATAGAAACTAGACTTGCGCTGTCGTATTCTTGGCGAACACGAAGGTGGCGTTTCCAGTTCCAGCCCAAATACTGAACACATAATAAAAGCGGACGCAACGTTACGAGACACACAACCGAAGAAATCTTCATGTTCGTGCTTATTTACTATCTTCCTGGTACTCCCATATAGCCTACCTTATTCTATGCAGGCATCGCAGGGGGTTAACGGGAGTGTAATCCGTGGTTTGGCCATTAGGACATAAAGGGCCGTGCAAGCAACTCTATTGGTCTCGGCAGGGCCTCCTCTGGTATCAACCAATTGGTTGATGCTAGAGGAGGCCCCTGCCGGCGACCAATAAAGTAGTTCTTACAGACCTTTAACTCTTGTAGTGGGGAGACCAGTGGTCTCCCCCAGCCAAGTTGGGACACCAGGATTTTAAAAGTCTGTATGGGGACTCTATTGGTCACCAGCAGGGGGCTCGTCTGCCATCAACCAATGAAGTGCCGTGTTAATCCCTTCTACAAAAAAGAAGAAAAACGAACACGAAGAATGTACACGAATATTTGCCAACGCCACACAGGAAAGGCGAATATTCCGTAGAACACAAAGATTTTTTCTTCCCACGAAGAAGCTTGTTTAGCTGCAAAGGGGGGGGGAATTCTTATTGATGTCTATGTAGTTCGGTGTCCCAATACTTTTGTCCATATGGTGTATTCACATTGCAACTCCCCCATGGATCCCATTTTTGAAGTGTCTTTTTTATTCCTAAAAAAACCCCGATTTACTCCGCATACACCCAAATGTCTGCAGTACATTATCTCCACTGGGTATGTAGACACTAGACACTTGAGGCTGCTGTGCGGCTCAAACAGCAGCAGCAGTGCCCCCGCCATTACCACAAATGTGGCGATGTGGGGGCATTTTTTTTTCCCGCGTGATGTACCAGGTACAGAACCGATGAGCTCACTATGAGCTCACTTGGGCATGCCGTACCCGGTACGTCGCCAGACGCAAAGCATTTAAAAATCTATTGTTTTTATTAAAAACTATTGATGG